>JAVCKT010021235.1:49491-66763 GCA_032273925.1 Rhynchotus rufescens
CCAAAAAAAAAAAAAAAAAAAAAAATCAGAAAAGGAGAAAATAGTTGAACATATTGAGATCCAATACCAAGCCAGATCTGAGAGCAGATTCAGTTAGCCTGAAGTTCAGACCTCCTATCAGGTTAGAAAGTTCAGCCTTGCCAGGCTCTGGATGTGCTAAATCCTAGCTAATAAAGCTCCAGCTTGTTAGACTAGCCCTATCTGGAAGACATGAATGTGAAGCCATGACACTATCACTATACTGGTAGCCAAACCTGGTTTTGGTCTACCAGATGATCTGTTCTATAGGAACATGATCTAAATCAACAAATGTAGACTGAGACAGTTCAGCTAATCTGAACATACACGGGCACTTAGTCCTGATATCCTACAGAGGGCAAGAAATTCCAGATTCACTTCTGACACAAAGGCAAGGAGACAAGCCATCCAGTCTCTTCTCCCAGAGAGCTCCCTCTCTTTCATAGGTCTTTCTTAATCTACTCCATGCTTTTCTGTATCTCAGGTACGAGGAAGCACCATTTGTATTGCCATGATGGTGGTTGACTTCTGATGACTATAAGCTTTCTTGTAAGAGTGAAGATAAGAGATAAGGTCTCTTTAGTGTGGTTGAGTTGCACAATACAGCCCATCTCCACCATTACCAGTAGAGGTCCTTTTAAGACAGCAGAGGAACTATCTCAGCATCTTTATTCTTCCTGCCCAATAGGACGCTAATATCATATTAGAGATAATAGGGGTGCTCTATAAAGAAAGCAACTCTTGAAGTCCATAATAGAACTGAAGAGTTTCATCTCTCCAAGAACACTTAAATACGTTCAAGATCATTAATGTCCATCAGCTACTGATGGTAAATCAGGAGATACATCTGATAGAAGAGGAATTTGCGCAGAAACATTCATCACTAGCCTTGGCAATGTTCACAGGCAGACTATGGGGAGCGGCCAAATACCAAACGGAAGTGAAATCTTCATTTATGGAGAGAGAAGAACAAGAATGAAACATGTTGGCCGAGAATGGCAGGAGACAACAAAACATTGCTCCCTAAGGAGATGGAGAATTGGCTTCCTTGGCTGAAAGTCTACCAGCCCTCATCAATAGTGTGTGTGCTAGAATATCTTTTCAAGAATTAAAGAATTGACATGTTACTTGGAGAGGAAATAAAACAATGGTCTTGCTCAAACCATGCTGCTTCTGCAGATGCCATAGGTGAACTAGTCTACCTAACCTGCTCTACTGACTCCCATTAGCTGCACTGCAAGCACTTCAGAGATGAATGTAAGCACACAGCAGCAAACTGCCTGAAAAGAGGGGTCACCCAGAAATAAGTACTGCCCTGGTAAATCAAAAGAAACCTCATTGTGCGTACATGGAGAGCATGAAGCATCTTCCTCCATTTGCATCAACAACAGCTGAGACAGGCTTGCAGCTAGGAGCAGCAGAGTCCTTAAGGAAGAGGCTGCAGAACTTCCCACTCCTCCTTGGAAAGCTGTCACCATGGCACAGAACTGACATGAGAAGCTGGTGCCAGTATTGGTGCTCTTCACTAACTGGATAAACAAATAACAATGTAGTCCCTTTCATCCTAGACAGGGACCTGCAATTAAGCATGCCTTGGGGGTCAGATCTCTTAATTGGTTTCTCCCAAGGGAAGGGGACACTTGGCAATCTGTTCCCTACACTGAAAAAACAAGGACTCCAGAAAAATAATACAGTAGAAAGAGTCATCTGAATCTTTTCTGGTTGAGGTAGAACAGTTAAGGAAAGGGAAAAGAAAGGAGAGGAGGAAAAACTTCATCAGAATGAAGTATTTTAAAGGTTTTCCCCTATATTTCTTGGTTTAGCTTTTGAGATTTAATATCTCCTTTCCTCTGAATATTTACAAGACTTAGTAAAAATAAGCTCTGTGAAGCCAGCTGCTGCTTGCCATCTCCCCCACACCTATACAAAAACAGTAAGGAGAGTGGGCTAAATTAGTAGCAATCCTTGCTTTGTTTTGCGTTTTATTTTTAGTTCTCACTGTCTCTTCCTTCAGCACTCAGAGCTGCTTCTGCACACCACTGCCATTCCAGAGTCTCTTTTCTCCAATGGATTTCAGATTCTTGTGATATTTCAAGAAATCACAGATGAAAGTGTCAAGACAGATGATTTAATTTTTCTTGATCTTAGTACCTCTTTAATTTTTTTCTCCTCAAACAGGCTTATGAAAAGTACTTCCTGTCTTGCTATTCACAAGTAAAAGGCAGCAGGACCATAGCTGTCCTTCAGTACTTTGTACATAGAATCCCTTTAGATTTCTGGAAGAGCTTTGATGCCGATTTGCTCACTCAGCTACAATACAAACTCTCCTAACATGAATTCCTTCTCTCAGTTCAGTGAGAACAAGCCAGTCTTGGACTACATGTCCAAAAAAAATGTATTACAATTACATTGGAGTTTCTTCCATTGGATAAATAATGTCTTGGAAGTGAAGGGACAACACTTGGGCATGTTATGACTTCACTTAGTTTTTCCACCTAGGATTTACCCACTGTTGGTACCATTTCTGCTTAGTGAGTAAGGCCACCCTTGAATCTTATCAAGAAGTCAGCATACCTCCCACCACAGGCTGCAGGACAATTTCAATCTCTACTGCTCCCGACTAGTTTTGACTCATGGAAATAAAGGTACAACACCCCCCCACAAAAAAAATAGAAACTAGTCACCAGGCAAACTCTTTGATCTTATATACATCAGCTATCTCTCTTTTTTTAAATGAAACATTATAGGAAATGTGCTACAGTCCCTATAAAACACTATGCAAAGCACTTTATGTGGGGAGATAACAGCAGCATTCACAGATACCAGGCAATACAACATACTGCTTTTTGGCCATACTGTACCCTACCATAGGGCAACAGCTGTACTAACTTGTCACGGATATGCACCCATGATTCCCTCCAGCCTCTCTCGCTGAGACCACTCTCCTGCAACTCTCCTCTTCCCAAGTGGTACTTTGCAAATGCTATCCAAGCTGGACAGGCCCATGTCACTGTGTTGTCTGCTAAAACTGTGCTGTCAACTCCTATGGCTCTCATGGAAATTCATGGTCTCAGAAATTTATTTCATTTTTGGAATAGAAAGACTCAAGCAAATCCAAGGTGTCACTCGAAATAAGCACTTGACTACTAGTACTTAAGTACTAGTAGTTCATTCAAGAACTGTCAGGCTTAACATAATGAAGATTTTTTTTAGGAAGGGAATATGTTGTATTAATGAAGAGTCATGGACCTTGTCCTGCCAAACCAGGTTCCAGCAAGTGGACAAAGAACCACGAATGGGGCTGTCTGTACAACTATGGGCTTTTCATATGCACAAGTCTTGTCTGTTTGGAATTTTGTACTCTCTTCACTAGCCTTCTCTCATCCAAAATAAACTACAGATAATTATCATCTGTACAGATCGGATAATTCACATTCACCTCTAGAAGGAATCAAAACCCAAAAGGCTGCTGACATGCATCAGTGAGGCTTCATTGCAAATAAGACTCATAATGTCAGATGTGGTTTTAAAACCTGTTGGACCAGATTTTAGAATCTACAGGTTGACTCAAAGTTACTACAGAAAAGCAGTGGCTCTCCATAGGCCCAGCTTCTGAAGCCGTTAGCTCATTACCTTCAAGGTAAAATTAGAACTGGTGTTAAAAGCAATGGTCCCAAGTCTGCCTGATTGACTCCTTTCCAGAGGAAACACCAGCATTTATCACACGGTCTCAATGCCAGCTAAACTTTTTATTGCATGTATAGCTTTTCCTATTTGAAGACTTATTCTTACCTATAGCTACATATATAGAATATACACCTTGCAACAATATGGTAAGAGTCTGCAGGCTACTGGGTGAGTGTTTTTAATGGAGTGGGCTGCCAGGTTTCCACTTTGTGTTTGCACAGCCCATTAGCAATGCAATATTTGCACTGCTCTGCCCCACATGCCTCACAGAACAGCTTTGCATATGTCCTGCACTCACACTGAGAAACTGCCAGACAACTTGCTTAGACCAAAAGTCCTGGGCCAGGACTCTTCAGCCTCTCAGGAGACGGCTTCTGGGGCCACTGTCACCGTGGAGAGATTTATTCTGCAGTGCACAGTTTTCTGTGCAAACTACAGACTACACTCACAGGAAGAGCAGTGCCGTGCCACACTGTGGCAGCCCAGCTGAATATGCTGAGTAGGAGCTGTAGTGAGGACAGAAGCAAACTGCTTTATCTTCCCACCTGCATTATCTCCCCAATTAGGCAGTTATGAGACAATCTCCAGAAAAAAAAAAAAAAAAAAAAAAAAAAAATCAAGATCAGGAGATCAGGAAGCATTTTTTTTTTTTCTCCTTAGAGAGAGGCTGAATTATGACCTGGAACATATCAGTTTAAATACCACCCAGACCTCTTGGATTAAAAATAATAGCCATTAACCTGAATAGCCTTGCAGTTCTCAGCATACGGAGGAAGTCTGTTGAAAGCTGAAAACCACAGAGCAGTAGCACTATTTTCTACTGGCTTCTGCCAGTCTCGCCCATTGCAGACTGCAGACTCACTGGGGGCAGGGAGCAGCATCTCAGTCATTGCATCTGCATACAGCACTAGACACACTCAGCTGAGCCACGCTTTAGCATTGCAGTAGCGTCTAAATATTAATGAATGAAAATGGAGTAATTTCAAATTATGATCCCCCTCCTACCCAGGCAGTGCCCCAATGATGCCCCTCAGGAAAAGTCCTATAGAATGGGAAAGGAATTTTTTCCTCTATAGGAAAAAAAGTAAATAAGAAAAGTATAAAATTCAGTAACTGAACTGCAGCTCCCATAAGATTCAGATTACGGCCAGGCTAATACTCCTGTAGTGAAAGGGAGGGAGAATTGCCTCACACACAGCTCTCCTGCTACCCATCAGATCCTGTGCCATACATGCTCACTGTGGCCACGTTACAGTTTAGCTCCATAGGATGGCTTGCAGCAAAGGCTGCTAGAAATCTCCCCTTCTCCATCACATTGGGATCTCCAGTGAAGGCAGGATGAGCTGAGGGCTCCAGCCAGCACGCAGTGTTTTGCTGGCTAGGGATGCAGCAGTCAGCACAGGGAAAGCTCAAATTGTGCACAGAGGCTTCTGAGCACATCGGTTTTGAAAGATCTAACACAACCCAAAGGATAGGATTCATTTAAAGGGGGAAAAGGGAAAAAAAAAACATTTCTAATAACACAAATAAACCCTCTTTCAATCTCTACCCCCAAATCCCCACTGCAAATTTATCAGTGAATTATTATTAGCTGTCTGAGAAGGGCAATTAAAACATAACAAAAAATACCTAGATGAATTCAGCACCTTGTGCAGATATGTGGCAATAAATCTGTTCTCTGGCAGTGTGTGGGAGAACTCTGCTCTGATGTGGATTCATACCCAGCACCAGGCAAGGCTCTATATCTTATTGCCAAATAAGCAGCAGGACTGGTGCATAGGATGGCAGCAGTCCCAATCTCTATGCAGGAAAGAAAAGCGGTGCCAGTTTTTTTTACACAGGTAAACTAGATCTATCTGCTCTTCTACAAGGAAATGTCATGCCATATATTATTGCATACAGGCAATGCTGTTTTTAGAATTTATCTGAGGAAAGGAGAGGGCGGGAGGGCAGGGAAAGACAAGAGAAGAGGACAGAGCCTCATCCTTCCCCTGTCCCCCCAAAAAAAATCAATATCACCAGGCAAATCAATTTTAAGAGTCATATTCGGGAAACTTTCACTCACACCCAGTGCTTGCTCCAGCTTTTAATATAAATAATGTTGGCCAAGAGAACCATCGCCAACGCCATCAAGTTGCAGCAACCCAACTTCTGGGACTAGCTCCTGTGCCAACACAAGAGGGCACAGCAACGCTGCCCAATCCTTGCAGGGTCTCATCCTGCCTCTTAAACTGAAGTACAGTCAGGTGGGGAATAGGAAAAAGATGGAGATGTCAGGGAAAAAAATGTCCAGGGAGGAGCTTTCAAAGCTAATCAGGCAGAAAACCTAGCCTGTGATCCATCAGTGCACTCCTACCCCGGCCAGCTCCATGCTGTTGCAGTTTGGCCTATTTTCTACCTCCTGTGGTTGGAGGTATAAACATTGGAAGTCCAGCTTTTAGGTACCTGAACGCTAGAAAGCAAGTAAAGGACACCCCAAAGGGATTGTTTTTAATTTCTTTGAGAAGTGAGCATCTGGGGGCAGACTCCCAGCAAATTCACAAATAGCTGACACTCAACACTGCTGAAGCCTCCCAAATGAATGATTCCTGCCTTGAAAGGACCTTGGCTTCAGTGCAAAGCTATTTCTGCTTTAACATGATTGATTTTGCAGACCTGCCTGATTTTCCACCCCCTTCCTTTTTTTTTTCGCATGGTGCAGAAGAGCTTAGCTGGGCTGAAGGGTACGTTCTGCAGAGAGGCTCCAGCCTGCAGAGCAGTGAACGTACCCCAGGCAGCAGGGCTGCGTGCCAGCTGACTCAGGAACCAGGAAACACTCCAAAATGAAGCAAAAAATCCCAGGAGCCCCATCCAGGCCCTCCCCTGCTCGCCTCTCATGCCCATCGGGTTGCTGAAAAGGTCACAGAGTGCTGGGCTGCAGGGCTAGGGCCTTGGGGCTGCCACGTGGGGCCTCTGCATCACACCCAGGCACGGCTGCAAAGGCAGCATGAGCATCCCGGTGCTAAAGGGCAGGTCAGAAAGACAAGCTGTGGTGAGGATATTTTTACACCCAAATGAGTTTTGCGGGAAAGCGACTTGGGACGTCACTCGGCTAAATTTCTTACCTTGTTTAGGGAAAGGCATGAAGTTTTGCTGGAGGGTGTGCCTTGTTGAGGCTGCTCCCTTGAGCAGAGCTAACGCATGCAGAGAGGGGCAGAGGAGGTTTCTGTTAGTGCAGTTGCTCAGTACCCACCAGGCTCAAGCTCTCCTTACCTGGCCAGAGCAGAAAGCTGAACACACTGCAAAAATAAAACAAGACAAGACAGCCCCACACCCAGAATTTCACACAGTGAAGTGGCACTTCTAAAACTTCCATGGGGAAAGATCTGACACTTCTTTCTATACACACAACCATTTTCACAGAATAAGGCAAGCATGAGGAAAAGCAGAGGTGGACCTTGCAGCATATATAAGTTGTCCTCCTTGAGCTATTTCAAACAAGGGCCAAAGACCTGATCAGCTCATAATCCTGTGACCACCAAAGAGGAACAGATCACTTCCAACAAGGCCTCAGATCACAAACTTCGGAGACATTGATGGGCCTGCATCCCATCAACGGCAACATTGATGGGAAAGGCTAGGGTAAGAACAGAACAAAAGTTAACACTAAAGCATATCAGGTGCTGGGAGATATCCAGTCCCACGACAGTTTCTAGGGACTGCTGAGAAATGGAAATTGCCCTTGGCATCAGAGTTGGGACCCTGAGCAGGGAAAAACAACAACAAAAATTCCCCCAAACAACCAAGACACAGCAGGATTCCCACATTAGGCTGCCAGCTCTGGCTCACCATAATACAACTGGGCTTCTCCCTTCCTCGCTGTGACCTGGAAAGGGAGGGACTCCAGGATTACCATGACATAACTAAGGTGAGTGAACCAGTGCTCCTGACTGATTAAAATGGGCTGGTAACATGATGATACAATCAGATTTTTGCTGAAAATGCTCAGCTGCTCCTCTTGGGGTCTACATCAGGAGCTCCTAGTCCTTCTTAGCACAGGGCCAGCACAGACCCTGTACTCTGCACATACCCCAAGGCTGTCCCAGCTTTCTATTCTTGTGTTGAATAAGGGAATACCTCAGGCATCCTAGAGCTGGAATAGATGTGGGCAGATGCAAAATAGCTGGAAGATCAGCCTACAGGAACATGCTGCCTTGCAGCATGTTGTAGCAGGTGAAAGCAAAAGGGATATCTGGAAAGCAGAAATAAGTTCACAGCCAGTTGGCATGGTGCTGATAGCAGCTCCACTTCAGGGCCTTCTGCCCTTGTGCCTTCCCATCCACCAAGGTTGAGGCTGGCTGGTGAGAAGCACCTGAGACTCCTCCATCCAGTCACACCAGTGAAGTAGCAGCCTCCCTCCCAGTGCAGCACCCACCAACCCACAGCAGACACTGTCCGAGGCAACAGCCTGCTTTCCATCTCCCTTTCACCCAGATCACCATAGCAGCCCATTGCTCTGGTCATAAGGAAGATGCAACTGGTGAGCCCTGGTTGAAGGACCATTGCTTTAGCTGCAGAAAGAACAATGAAGTGGTCAAATACATCATTACTTTATTACATCCCATGTCACTTAACTCCATCCTCTTGTTTCGGAACAGGGATGGGAGATGAGCAAGAGAGCCCTGGCCTCTGTATGAGTGTTTTTGACACAAGCAAGGTTAGTCAACAAGACAGAGATGCCACAGGCCAGCTCCAAGGCTACAAAGGGACAGGGGAGACAGCCCTGGGCCCTGACAGTGGCTGAGAAGGCAGCCAGCACTGCTAATAAGGGCTGCAATGGGCCTAACAAGGTCCATGGCAGTGAGCATCCAGGTCTGTGCAGCCTCTTGAGAGGCTCCTCTTAAAGAGCCCTATTTCTGCCTTGTTTTTGATGGGCAAGAACTCTACGATCTGGCTTGTGGGCGGTTGCTCAGGCTGTCACCAAGTAATAGGAGCTTTCCTGCCCAGGAAACAATCTCTAAGGAACTATTTTTAAATGATTTGATAGCAATTCATATCCTCCCTTAGACCAGAGCTGTCTGCAGGCCCACAGACAGATTCCTTCGATTTAGGATTGGACCTCTATTTTCTCCAATTCCGTTTTTTCTCCCCTCTTCTCCTAAGCTGCAAGAGCTCAGGGCAAGGAGCCAGGCTGAAAGTTTGCTCTGCAGTGAGCTAACCTACCCGGGCCCTGACCCCCAATACGCCCTGCCTGGCCAGGACCTACTGGCCAGTAGTAGTTCCCTGCCAGGAACTACTGTCACAGGCAAGTGTTCAATACATGTGGAAAGTGGAGGAAGGAAAGTAGTGGAGGAAGGAAAAGTAATAATCATACTAACAACAACAACAACAACGTAGATGAGACATTAAGCTCAGCCCCTGGCATTTGGCTTCATATTATTCACAGAGCTCACATGACAGCAAGGCTTGCTCATTACTCAGGAATCCACATTGTGCCTTTTTTTTTTGTTTAAACAAATAAGCATGTCAAAGATATTAGGAGTTTAAAGTGGATGGGGACAACTAGAGATTTCTGCAGGTTCCTTAAAATATTTTAAGTGTTTTATTTATCAGGCTTTCAGGAGGGGAAGGGAAATACTATTCCCTGTTCAGATGCTCGGGAGTTCTTACTAGATTAGCTCCCCTCACTTCCCCATTTTCAGCAAATATCTCCATTAATAAATAAATAAATATTGCAGAATATTCAAGGCTAGGGTTGGTGGGGGGGAAAGAGGAAAAAATGAAATAACTCTCAGGGAGTTTCCAGGACAGCATCACTCCTATTTAAGCTTTGGGGCAAAAGTAGAGAAGTCACTGTTTCCGATTCAGTTATATAAAAGAGACTGACCTATATATCCACAGGAAGAGATAGTCTTTTTGCTAGATTAATGATCATGCATTAAAAAAAGTCCTTTTTTTGCCTTAAATCATGGTGAGGAACCCTACCAGGAGTTAGTAAGGCATACAGCTACATACATGGAAGCTGAAGGAGCACAAGGGTTAAGCTTTATGCTAAATGTTTGGCTGTTTTTCCTTAAAGCCTTCCCTTGTGCAGTGCAAACCCAGCCTCCTCTGAGCCATCTGCATCGTTCTACACATCCCCGTGAGGGAGAGGCGACATCGAGGCCCAGCAGAGACTTGCTATTCCCCTCAAGGATCTTCCCCATCTGATGTGGTCCCCTTTTGGGCAGGGATTAAACAGACGCATCAGCGCTCCCCAAAGCCCTTGGTGACAGAAAGAAGAGGATCAGCCCGCTTATATCCTTCCTTTCCCCCAGCAAATACGAACCTCTCCCCGGGGTAATTCCCAGCTCTCGGAGCGCTCCTTGGGGAGGTAAAGCGGAGAGCACGGGAACAAAGGCAGCACGGATCCCGCTGCGCTGAGCGCGGGTGGACGGATACAGAGTAAACAACAGATGAGAACAAAAATATTTACAAGCTTAATGGAGGGAAGAGAGGGAGGCTCTGGTCAAGTGACTCTGCAGAGGGCCCAGCTGCTCGTTAGCAGAGCTAGGGGCAGCTCTGCCTCTCTCCTAGTGCCTGTTCTGTCCCACCAGTCCATACAGGGAGCAAAAACAAAGTTTGCCAAGGAGAAAATACTTTTTCTTGCAAAAGACAGTAAAGACTAGAGCAAGAGAAGTTACCAGGCA
The DNA here is from genome assembly GCA_032273925.1 of Rhynchotus rufescens. NCBI lineage: Eukaryota > Metazoa > Chordata > Aves > Tinamiformes > Tinamidae > Rhynchotus > Rhynchotus rufescens. Next base: position 59,865 of record JAVCKT010021235.1, read on the forward strand.
GTCATACCCAAGTAGGTACAGGACACTGGTTCAGACCCATGAGGAACGCTTGCAGGCTTCCTAAGCAGCATAAACCAGCCTGCCTGACATCCAGAGAGAGCCAAGCAATCTAACCTGGAGCTGGGACATGCAGCACAGAGCCTCCAACTGCGTATTGTGGCCCCCAGAAACCAGATCAGGCCCATGTGCCCCACCAGCACTGCTGGCTTTTGAGCTCCTTGATCCCAAAACTCCGTTCGCATCTGGATCCAGGCTCCAGCTTATCCCCTAGAGATCCCTTCATCTCAACATTAAGCTCTGCACTGAGAGAAGTAGGCAATGGCCTGACCCAGCGATGCCCAAGGGCAAGAATGGTCCCTTGGGACCAAGCCTAGGCTAATAAACACACGTGCTCACGCACTTGGCTGGACCACGCATCTCTGCTGTCTTTCAGGCTAGCAGAAGGAAATCTGCCCCACTTCATGGAAGACAACACCTCCCAAATACAGGTTCTTAATATGATGGGAGAAAAACTTTAATTATTATTATTATTATTTTTTTAAATAGGTGCCTAGGATTATTGTGAAATATTACAACTACACTGTTCCATTCCCTCCTTTACATATCTAGGTACAACCCACCTCCTTTGGCATGTTTTGTCACTCCATTGAGTATAAAAGTTTGAGTATAAAAGCTAGGAAGAAAAAAAAAAACGCAACTCCACCAACCTCACTTCCATCTTCCTGAGTCACTTAGCCTCAACTTGAATTTTAACTACACGATCAGACAGCAGGACTAGCTGCTACATCGGGGTTGTGGAAGGAAAGGAAAAAGATGAGGTAAAGCAAACACAGGAGACAGCCAAGAGGAAAACACCTTTTAAGTTCCCCTGAATTGGTGACACTTACCTGTTTGTTCTGTTTTACGCCTCTGGGCTCCTCTGAAATAGAGGAGAGCAATTATGAAGTGACCTACTTTCCCTCTGCTCATCATATGGAAGAAATGGGGGGAAGGGGAAGAAGGGGATAGGAAGGAGAGCTGCAGAAGGATATATCAAAAGGGAGAGAGGGAAGAAAAAAAAAATTCTCACAAGAGGTAGGAGGGTAAATTGTGATGACCCAGTTTAGAGGAGGAGCAGGAACTAGACCTACTAACAGTCAACACCTTCCCACACACTCTAAGGAAAGAAAACAGCAAGAGAGAAAGAGACTCAGTGCTCATATCACTTTCTTGTGCTGCAAACTCATCCCTCCAGGTCAAGGCTTACACAGGGAAAACTCCCTAGCAGAAGAGGCCACCTCCCCATTTGCCTTTTGAACTGTGCAATGAAGGGCTGAGCACCAGGAGGCATCTCAGTGGGGATTGAGCAAATCAGAGCCCAGGTGTCAGAAATTAAGGTCCAAAAACTCATCTGGTTTGTCCCAGCTAATGCCTTTCATTCAGGCAGGTAGTGGGAACTGCGCTGAGACCCCAGGGAAATAGCTCATCCTTCTCCTTGTAAAAGGCCTGAGAAGTGGCATCACATGTGCTGGTGTCAGAGGAAATCTCTAATCCTGATGGCATGATCTAACCTGGCAGCTATTGCCTTCATACCAGCCCGGGCCAGCATCTCCAGAAGATCTTTGTCTCTTGTGGCTCGCACCGTTTGCGATGACAACCGGCTGTGCTGAAACGCCAGCTCTGCAGGGGAGCCCAGGAGCTGCCTGTCTTCCAGACTGAGACCAATATCTGGGAGGAGGAGGGCTGTTCCTCCATGCTTTTTATTTTTGTCTCTGGCTTCAGGATCTGTGAAGTTTCTATTTCCTCCCTTAAATCATATTTACCCTAGTTGTTATAAATGTTCACATCTCGAACAAAGTCGGTGGTGCTGCAGCACTTCACACCAATCAGAAAGATGTAGGTGGCAATTATAACAAGAAGGGAAGGAATATCCATGCCCTCGCTGCCAGGTAGATTGTTAAAAATCACCAGCCAGCTTGTTGAACTCATCAGAGCTCCATCGATTTCAAAGCCTGCAAACACAGACTGAATTGCTCTTTTAAGTTCTAAAAGTCTACTCACAGTTTTAAATAGTCCTTGTTTCCTATAAGGGAGTGCTGCAGACCCAAATACAACTACATTTTAAGTACAGCTAAACTAGCACATTATTTGGCACTCACTTAAAGCTTAGTGGTCAAATAGAGTAGCTGGGCCAAATTATGTGGGGAATTGCAAATATATTGGCATTGCACTGTTGTGTTTTCACACTCACAGAAAAGTTACATGCAAAACTGAACTGAAGTCTTTGCTGCTGAAGAGTGGTCCATTTTACTCAATCTATTGGAAAATACCACTTAAATGTGCTTTAAGAGGACAAATTTGTATATCAATTTTACAAATTGATTGAAAAATTGATCTATGTTTTTTTTTTATTGATGTCTGTTGACAGGAGGAACAGGCAGGAAGGGAAAGCCTCTTGCCCTCCTTTGCTAAGCTCTAAGGCACTCGGAGCTGCAGCCCCTTTCCCTTCCTACCTTAAAGCAGAGATTATTTTTCAATAATAAAAATAATAATAAAAAACCCTTAGCTGCTGTCTCTGTCATATGCCCACAGGTGGATATGTGTAAGAACCCCCTTCCTCCACAAAATACCAAACCAATGATCCTACTCCTCCTTTCCCCTCATTGCTTACCCTGCACACTAGCTTCACCTGCCTCTCCCTGCCTACTGAGACTCACACCGAGCCTTCTCCTCACGTTAGTAATAAGTGAGCAGTTTATTATGCATGTTGGTAACACATCACTACCGATTTGATTTGGAATGTGGAGCCTTCTCATGTCGTTAGACATCTCCCCAGGCGAGAGGAGGCTCCGTGCTCCCGCTGTGCTCTGTTTGCAGTTCGTGGGGATTTTGCCCTTGTTTTGGCTCTGTGATAAGAGAGTGCTCCAGGCCCACAGCTCATCCAGCTCAGCTTGGAGGACAGCGGCCTGTTTTTCATCCACTTTCCGTCCCGTGCTCTGTTGAGCTTAGCTCCCGCTGGCAAAGCTCCTGGAGATCCCAGACCAGTCATATCTTCCAACCGTGCCAAAGTACGATCTCCTGGGACTCAATTATGTTGTGGCTGTTTCTTTACACTTTGCTCCAAGCCTGGTGTTGCCGGAAATGACTCAGTTGTACCTTGGAGCTGCTCTGGCTGCTTCTCACGCAGCCTCTCCAGGCAGTGGTTCTGGGAGCCTGCAGAAGAGGGAGTTTTGCACTAACCTGCCCTTCACATGGGAAAATGAATGAACACCATCATTAAGTCTTCTCCATCTTTTCCACTGAACCCATGTCAAGAGTGGCGAGACAACCAGCCAATGCAGCAGGAGGTGGGGTGAGCTATGGAAGCCCAGATTAATCAAAAACTTAGCTCCAAGGTCCTGTTTAGGCAGCTAGTTGGGACTCACGTACCAAAATAGGTCTGGGGATCCAGTCTGAGGATGATCAGGATATCTCTGGGAACTTACCTCAGAGAATTGATGTTGAAATCATATTTTCAATTTCTTTCTCTCCTTTTGAGCAGAAGCCTCAGAGGAATCTAGGCTTGGCTTAAACTTGCATGCCTTATCAGACCAGTACTGAAAAAAGCTCACAGCCTGTCTATCCTGAAAATGCAGGAAAAAATAAAATATAACTTGGGCCTAGCCATTGCCTCAAATTTAATTAGAAGTAGCCTGGAGCAAGTTGATGCAACTGCCACTGATGGTCAAAATTCAGTAGTTACATAAACATCAGTGAAAAACATAAAGTAGTTAGGAATTGGGCACACAGGGCTCAGTCCTCAAACTGTCCCATTTGCACAGGCCTTTGCAGACCAGGGTAAACCTCAGCACCTAAGGCTGTGAAAAGGCAGAAATCAGAGAGGTTAAGAAACGCTTAGTGCCAAATTAGGAACTTCCCCTGCTTACCACCTCCCCTCTCCTTTTTTTTTTCTCTCTCTCTTTCCCTTAGATCCATCAGTTTTTCTTTCCTTTCTACAAACTTGAAGTAGAAATGAGCTGTAAACAGCAATACACAGGTCAAACCCAGAAACGCACAGGCAAGTGGAGGAGTTCGAGGCAGTTCGAGGCAGGAGCAGCCAGGACCTGGTGGCCGCGAAGCCTTTGGGTGTTTTGCCTGCCTAGCTGCTTTAGAGCACAGCTTTGTGGCACCCCGGCGGGCAGAAAGCGCCACTGCCACCATGGGCAGAGCAAAGGCCGGAGCTGCCTCCCTGCCCGGGGCTGCAGGCGCTGCCTCCGCTGCCTCCTCGGCCCCGGCCGCAGCACGAGAGCCCGCGCAGCAAAGCGCCTCTGCCGGCGCCTTCCTCACGGACCTGCCCACACCGACTACTCATTCAGCTTGCTGAATATCTGCCTGAATAATTAGGAGGCAGCTGAATCATTCTTAGACCAAATTCCGTCTTTTTTTTTTCCTCTCTCCTCCCACTTCATTTTTAGGCTTCACTTCTTACAGCTCTCCGGTACGTAGTGTGAAATGAGTGTTTAAATACTATCTGATGGAGTCAATAAACTCTTTGTGATTTTTTTTCGCTCTCTTTTTGTAATGCTCCACGGTGGAGAATCTGCTAAAAGTGCTTAGTAGTGCTTATTGCGACAGAAATCCTAGTGCTGTGGTGCAAAAGGCTGCCCTCCTCTGCACCTCCTGGGATAGAGGCATCTGCACTCCTAAACGACAAAAAATATCTGCCTTCTCTTACTCATTTTTAAAAATAACTGCAGGAAAGATAGCTGTACGCCTGAAGCTTAATGGGTGATATTCACAATCTGTTTAATAATCCTGCCCTATTTTGTTTTATTAAAATATGTGATTTCTGCTGCAGCAGAGCTTGAAAATTAATCTTAAACTGAATCCAGCTTTCTCACTGGAAACCTATGAGCATCTCATCCTCCCCCTCCTTCCTTTTCCATCCTTCATCCTTCTTTCCCTAAGTTATGCTGCATTTTACTTCGCCCTCACTGCAATTTCCTCCCAGACTTCTGATAAAAGGAGCCAAATTCATCCCTGCTGATATTCTGAAAATTCTCCTCAAAGCATTTTTGGGCTGCATCCAAAGCTAGCCAGGATTTTGCAGTGCTGGTGCCTTAATCAAAACAACAGTTTATAACTTCTCTTTCACTTCCCTTATCTACCACTAATATGAATTATTAATAAGAACTAGTATTGCTTTCTTGAAAATCATACCTCATTGCAAAACCACCTCAGTCAGACAAGCTGTCTGATCGCGATTTTCATTTTAACTTCTCATGCATACAAGGCACTTGCAAAATACAAGGCATGCACACGGGGACCCTGCATTTTAGACAACAACCGAGCCTGGATTTTACCTTACCATCTGCAGTGCAAAACTAACTGAAGTGCTGGCTGCTATAACCCCCGACACGAGCCGTCCAGAAAAGGTTTGCTCTTCCAAACTGCCCTTTTCAGCGCTAAACGTGTCGCCTATTTAGCCTGCAGAGGGCTGTTGCTGCAGACCCTTCGCCCAGGCAGGGAGCAGAGGGGATGTCTGCACTGTGTTAATCTCAACGCTGTTAGTCTGTCTTCGCAGCCCTTCAACCTGACAGGTTCTCTCCTTCCCTGTGGCTTTCATGTGCACGCCTCGTTAGATACTCTAATGCAGCAGGGAGCCCCTCTTGTCTGCGAAATCCTTTGTTGTATATTTAGCAAACTTTCGGCTGCTTCCTTCCAGAGCAGACTCAAGGACGTGTTTTTGTGGGAGAGGGTGAGAGCTGCAAAGCACGATCTGCGATCACGTTTTTCTGTGGGGAACTACAGAGCAGGGGAGGAGGAATCACCCGCAGTTCTCTCGCTTTCCCCCTCGCTCTCCCTCCCCTTCCCCTCCTCCCTCCGCGCCGCACAACCATAACACGAGATGAACGTGCTCCAGCATCCAGCTGCAGAGCCTTCCCTCTCTCTTCCGGTTTTCCCTGCCTAGGCAGAGCGAGGGGAGGTGGGGAGCTCTGTTTGGGAGAAATACCGCTAATATGGGACCGCTGTTCTGCCTCTGCATCCTCTGCAGACCGTTTAGCAAAGCCTGCGCACACAGGGTAGGTTTAGCAAAGCTTGCGCACGCAGGGCAGGACTTCAACGTGACCAGGGCTCGGGTGTTGCTCCTGGGAGCAGCTCAGGCAGCAAGAAGAGGGAGGCATCTCCACTTGTCTGGAGGTCTGGATGCTTCCATAAATGAGCACACGGAGCTTGCAGAATGGAAAGGGGGCAAAATCTGGTGTTATGAAATACAGAGGCACGCTTAGATTCAATCCCCAGTCTGCATTATAATCCCCAGCAAGTAATACTTTCTTCAAAGATACGTTTTGCATGACATGAAAGGATTTCCTCCCCAGTAGAATTCATACCAGAAAGAGCTTCCTTTGCTCCAAATACTTTAATTAATGCATGATCCATAAACCCAGGCTCTTTCCTGGAACCCAGTTACTGGCTTCCTCCTCAGCGGCGCTGGGCTGCTCTAGCTCTGCATGTATCTGCACGTACATGCCCAGGATTTTGTTTGTTTTCCCTCCCTCTCATGTTTGTTTTCCCTCTCTTTCTGAACACGTCCCTCCACGACCAGGCACCGCACACGTCCTTCAACACGGATTTCCGCGCGTTGGGCTGCTCTTATTCAGCGGCGGTGGCGGCAGGGAGAGGGAAAAGGGAGGGGGTGAAAAATCCGCTTAACACCCCCAGCTCCCCGACAGGACGCTCCGGGGAAGAAAAAAAAAAATAATAAAAAAGAGGGGGGAAAAGGCAGAATTCACACATAAAAATAGAAGCCCACGTCGCTTGGCCATATAAGGAGCACGGGCACTTCGGAGGGATCCCCTGCTCGGACCACCCCCTCGGCGGGGGCGCCGCCGCCGCGCGATGCCCCCCGCCCGCAGCGGGGCCCGCGGGCGCGGCGCGGG
>JAVCKT010021237.1:0-15609 GCA_032273925.1 Rhynchotus rufescens
TCTGGACTTGTAACCTGCGGAAGTTCTGACCGTGACAGCTCTTCCTGCTGCCCTCGTTTTGCTGGAGGGAGCTGGAGGAAAGCATGGCTTTTCTTCACAAGACTTAGTAATCAAACCATGCCAGTGCATTATTTAATTCATAGCGTGCCCACTACAGAGGTATTTCGGTGCATTTTCCTGAGAAAGCAGTAGGGAGATTCCCTTGTACTTCTGGCAGATAAATCCTGTGTTTGGGGAAGAGCTACAAAGCCTGCTGGTGTGCTCAGGACAGTGCAGCTTGGGGAGAACATAGAGCAGTTGCAGATGGTCAGTGAGGACGTGGTGCAAAGCCTGTGGACATCAGCACCAGTTCTGCTCTCAACCCTACTGGTCCTGGTTGTTGGTGAGGCAGGCGGCTCTCAAGTCGTGAGGGTGGACCAGCCACCAGATCAGTTCAATTGCCAACTTGGAGTAAGTTGTTGTTGTCTTTTATTCATTAATTTAAAAGTGTACTCTTTTTGAGTGCCGTTTAGGGAAGCTATTTCCAAATGTGTAACCAGAGATACTTATATGAACAAAACATCATTTTGTACAAGTATCAGCTTTTGTCTGAGCAGAATGAAGGGGATTTGCCTATTCAGGTTTAAAACTCTTACCTCTTTGCACTAAAATATCTGTTCCACATTCTTTGCATTAATTTTGCTTCATTGAGACCAAGTTGTAGCTCTAATGCTCATACATTCCTCTTTAGGCCCTTAAGTGTGATGAATATAGAAACAATTACTGCCAGGGGTTTGAAAAGGTTATTGGCGCATGTGGAACTCTGTTAACTTATAAGGCCTCATTTCTTTCCAAATTTTTCTTTTGCTTTACCCTTTGCAGAAAGTGGCCTGTGTTTTTTATGAAAGTTACTGTTACTTCTGTCATCAGCATAATCTCATTTTTGTCAAGGTCCAGGTTTTTGCTACAGCTGAATATATAGTTATATAAATTTACAACTATATAGTTGTATATAGCATACAACTATAAAATAAGTTCCATTTTTCTGCAAAAATGTTGCAGCTATTCTGTAAGATGAGAATGAAACTTCCTAGCTCTGTGTTGGGATTATATTAATTTTATTGGACTCAGTTATACTGCACGAAACATTTAGGTACTTGTGCAAATAATGAGTTTGAAAAATTTTCAGGTTTAATACATTAGATATTTATGAACTGTAGCCCATAAAGGTTTTAGTAGCTTACTCTGTCAAGTAACTTAATGGTACATGCAAGTAATTCTCCTAAAAACTTTGATTAATGCCTAGGAGGTCTTCGTAGCTAGAAGCCGAGATTTCTGATTTCTTAAATGCAAGCTGTAGTATTAGAATGACATTCAATTCACTGGTTTTAAATGTTAAAATTCCAAACTTCCAAGGAAATCTGCATATAGTGTACTAATTCATACTATATGCATTTAAGCATAAAGATAGCAAGTGCAGTGACGCTGAGAAAAACCCAACACCTGAAGACCAAAAATACACTTCTTAAACCAGCAGGTCATTTAGTTGGAGACAGTATAGAAAATCCTTCTTATAAGGTGCCCAGAATCCAAAATGATGAGGTTTCTATTTTTTAATTAGTGCAGGGACAAACAGTTACTTATTTTTGAACTTTGAAATGTATTTTGCATTTAAATTTCAAAACTTATTTTATAAAAAGCTTGTCACAATGACCACATGCATTTCTAAAGTGAGTATGGAAAATCTCCTTTGATGTGTTTTTCATTTCGCTTTCCAACTGGTCTGTGCTTAGGCAGCACAAATGTGGAGATGACCGTGTCTTCTGCTAGATTTGGGTCTTTTGCTGTTACAACTCTAGTCATTGGAGCATTAGCTTATTGCCTTTTTCATACCAAATAAATAGTGTTTTGATGTCCAGTTGAAAGCTACAGTTCATCAGATATCTTGTTAAATATTGGTCTAACACCAAATAAGACCATGGCTGCCCAGAGAGGTTGTGGAATCTCTATCCTTGTAGACCTGAGCTGGACATGGCCTGGACAACCTAAATGGTCAGCTTGCCTTAACAGCGTGTTGGATGAGATGACATCCAAAAATCCTTTCCAAAGCAAATTATTCTGTGATTCACAGAAACAGTTTTCTTTGTAAGGAAGGTATAAACAAATAAAGTAACTCCTGGCTCCTAAAATTCCAGGCTGCCAGTATGAGAGGGATGTGAAACTTCTAGAGAGGGACCAGCGTAGAAGAACAAAGATGATTAAGGGACTGGAGCATCTAGTGTATGAGGAAAGACTAAGTGAGCTGGGCCGGTTTAGCCTGGAGAAGAGAAGAGTGAGAAGGGATGTGATGAATATATACAAATACTTGAGGGGAGAATGTAAAGAAGATGGGGCCAAACTCTTCTCGGTGGTGTCCGTGATAGGACAAGGGGTAATGAGTATAAATTAAAACATGGAAAGTTCCATCTTTGTATGAGGAACAACATCTTTCCCGTGAGGGTGACAGAGCCCTGGCCCAGGGAGGTTGTGGAGTCTCCTTCTCTGGAGATCTTCCAAATCCACCTAGATGCCACTCTGTGCCCTGTGCTCTAGGTGTCCCTGCTGGAGCAGGGGGTTGGACTAGATTATCTCTTCCATCCTCAACCATTCTGTGATGCTATGAAAAGACATTGTTGCTCCTCTGTGCTTTTTTATCCTGAGTTATTAATTCAGCTATTTGGGGATAACAGTGGAACTCTGACTCCAGATTTGAGGCAAGACAGCATTTTAAAAATAATATTTTAAAAATATTTTTAATTTTTATTTTTTATTTATTTTTAATTATTTATTTTTAAATTAATTTATTTAATTATTAATATTTTAAAAATTTTTTTTTAAATAATATTTTTATTTTAATGTTGGACTTGAATGTTTCAGAAATGATATTGCCAGAACTGAACCATAGCTTCAATTGAATTCTAGTACACGATTTGCTACCTTTTTGACAGTTAAATCACAGGCTAACATACCGAAGGTTTCTTTATGGAGCACAAATGATCTTTACTACCTGAATCGGGCAATTTGACTACAGACAAGACTGGAGTCAGGTAAATTGTCCTGGATGAAGAGGTGATGAGACTGGTGAGGAAAGCAGGAAAAAATTAAGACGCAGTCCACTGAGCTTAGATAGGCGTTGCGGACTATGAATAGTTGTAAGAAAGGATGTGTGTAAAGTCTGGGGCAAGCAGGATACCGTGTCTCACACCATCAAGCAGTCAATAAAAGCACAGTAGGCAATCTTCCAGTCGGCTAGCTGCACCGTGTAATCCAACGTACACCCTGTCAGAAAAGCACCTGGTATTAGTTTCAAAGACATATTGACATCAATTTGCAATATTATTTTGAAAAGCTTAAGTAATGTAATGTGGGGAGTAATCTTGCTATTTTACTAAATGCCGAAACTAATGCTCAAGTCTGTATTTTCCAAGTCATGGCACAAATCTCATGTGCTATCTTCTGCTTGGAGGGTTTGAAGGGGTATTTGTACTTTTGTGAACTTCTGAGGCATGTGCATAGCCTTTAATCTCCAAAATAGACAAGAGGATGCAAATACTCTTAATATATTCTTAGCAGGCTTGATAAGGTCATAAGCTCCTTTACTGTGGGTTACTTTGGTATTTGTGATGCCAATAATTAAAAGATGTTTTTATTCTGAAATTACCATTCTTTTCACTGTTCCTGCTGAGTGTTTTACTTGAGGTGGAATTTTTTTTCTGTAAGCCACAACTAAGGAGTGCTTAAGTCAGAGTGTGTGGGGGCAAGATGTATTGTTCCTTAGCTAATGTGTGATAACTAATCAGAATAAAATCAATGGCATAATCACAGGACAGCCTGTAACTTTCATATGTTAACCAGGTGAAATAAAGACTGTGAGGAGTCTGTTCGCATCAAAAGGAATGTGAGACTGCCTTTATAACTAAGATTTGCTTATCTCTTATCTCACATTGAATAAGAATGCACTTTTTATTTCCTTTGACAAAGACAAGTCTGGAGTCCAACGGAACATACCTTTTTTTTAACCTACTCATTTCTCATCTCATCCAGCAATATGAGTGTCTTGCCGTGGGGGGAATTCAGGAGGCAGATGAGCATCTGGTTGCTACCGGAATTGAAACAGATACCTGATCTGATGGGGTATATCTTCTTTCTTCTGGAAAAGCAGAGGGGTTCCTAGCAAGGAGAGAAGACTTTCTTCTGGTTGCAGATGAGGATGAGGCTGGTCTCTTGTTATAGGTCCCTTTTTTAAGACTGAAGGTAGGAGGAAGTCCAGCAGACAACAGGAGCTCCCAAAGGTGATCTCCACCTCCGTATGGTGAGGTACCGGAGTTGTGTCAGGAGGAAGCGTTGTAAATAGAAGGCATTTGGTTGTGGGGTGAGACCTCTCCCTGAATGGGTCTGCTTTCCCTCTGGTTGCCCTGAGAGCAGGATTTTGCTCTGCAGAACGCTGGCTGGCCAAATCCAGGCTGGTTATGATGGATCTGGAAGACATGAATGAACAGTGCTGTCCTGAGGGCATGGTCCCGAGTTACTCGGGGAAAACTCTCCCAGGCCCTGAGCTGGGAGATTTGAATTTTAAGGATATGAGGTTAACCAGGGTCGATCTCTCTGCTCTCAAGTTAAATACAGGTCTTTCCACCAAAGATGCCCTGGGGCCAGTGGGGGAGTAGGTTTTGCAGGTGAACCTCTCGACTGTTGAGGGAGGGATAAAGGTCTGCAGTACTCTCAGGGCTGCGCAGGCTGCGAGCAGCCCCCGAGCCGTCCTCGCGGGCGACAGCAGCGGGAGCGCTCGCGGCTCCCTGTGGGGCAGGAGCCATGGGCGGCAGGATGCTTCCACGTCTGGGCTTTGCGGCGCCCGCCTGGCGCTGCCTCTTATTACCTGCGCTGCACCACAATCCCGAGCCGGTGCCGCTGGAGCGGCCTCGGAGGCGTGGGGAGTTGGCTCCCACGTGCACTCGACGGGTGCTGCAGGGCCGGGCCGGCTCCTGGCTGCCCGCAGGCCGCGGCTGGCGCCATGGCCGCCATGGCCGCCGCCGCCGCCGCCATGGCTCCCGCCTCACGCTGCCGGGAGGCAGGCGTGGAGCTCCGCAGAATTCCCAGCCCACAGGCGCTGCCGGCACTTGGGAACCGGCTCCCGACTCGGCACCCGCACGGACAGGCAGGGGCTCAGCTTGGGTTCCTGCCCTGGCTTCCCACAGGGAGTGAAGGGAGCAGGAAAGCAGCTCCTGGCTCCAACTCCTGGGAACAACCTCTCCGTGCCCACGAGAGCTCGCAGGAGATGGGAATTAGCTCCTGGCTGGCATTGCCATTGCCATGGCCAGCCAGGTCGTGCAGGAGTAACAAACACTTGTAGCAGTTTGGGGACCTCTGCCTTTGTAAGATGCCTTCGCCCCTTATTTTGGCTGAGACAGACGTCTTTTTCTGTTGCATTGAACTGCACTCAGTCATGCGAGACACTGGTCTGAAAGTCAAGGATTTCTTCAGATGTTGTTACTGTTTCCATTAATTGTAAGATATACAGTCCAGCTCCAACAGTTTGTGGGCTTTATTATTGATAACGCTGGTTGTCATGTTTCAAATAGTATTTCTTCCTGCTGAATGCCATGTAGTACCAAAAAGTGTGCTGAGCCCCTACCCACCTAGTGCTCCTTTAAGGTGACCCAACTAAACCAAAGTGAAGCTTATGTTTAGGTGTGCGCAAACCAACCTCCTCCTCCTCCCCGGCAAGCCAGCGACGATTAAAATCCACCTGATGTCGACGACACATTCGTGCCCCTGCCTTTGACTGCTGCTGTAAAGTAACTCTGGAAAATGGAACTTGAAATGACTGATAGTTTTGTAATTGGTTTATTTGAATGTGGAGAACTCCTGGAAAATTACAAAAGCCGGAATTACAGCCACACAAAACTTTCATTGTTAGCAGCTTGAAAAGATTATGCTGAAAATTGGTCCAGCTTTCGTCATCCTTTCTTTAAAGTTATCTTTTAGTTTTAGTCTTTTCTTGCTTGACTTTGAAATTTGAATATTCTAATCCAATGTTGTTAGTATGTAACTTTGCAAATAAAGGGGATAGATATTACATTTTTGACAATATTTGAAATTTTTCATTTATTATGAATTTGGTTTTTTTAAAAAAGTTTGCTTTAGAATATATTACTAATTCCTATGAAAAATATGGTTTTCCTGTTACTTTAACTTTTTGCCTATGTAAATATATGCTTCTCTACTTCATTTTTAAATGAACTTACTTTTTTCTTCCCAGAGGATGCTAAGCAAGTTTTTGGCCAGACTACAATCCATCAGCACATTCCATTTAACTGGAATTCGGAGTTCGTACAGCTGCATTTTGGAAAGGATCGAAAAAGACATCTAACATATGCAGAGTTCACCCAGTTTTTACTGGTGAGTCAAATACAATACGTTTTGTCAAGAGTAAAAAGAAGGGTTTGAGAATCAAAGTACTTGCAAACTTGCCAAATAGTTCACTGATAGGGAAAAATGCAAGATAGACTGTGTATAGGCTTTTGCGTTTGGAGCTGAACATTACTCGTGTGTTGATAAGGAGAAATCCTGACATTAAACTTTGAAAATCTCCTGTGTATTTAAATTGCATGAGTCAGAGTGTTAAATAACAGTACTGAACATTTTGGACACAATTGTCAGACTGCTATTAAGAAGTATTTCTATCTGAAAAAATGGGCTTAACGAATTTGTTTTTAATTCAGATATACAGTAAAAGTGCTGTTTTGCTGCAAGCCCTTTCCAAATACTACTTCACTTTTGACCTTTCTTGTATAAAGAGTGTTTCAAATAGAGATGCTAATTAATTATCGTTGTAGAATACAGACAATAAAATAAGGTCCCTCCTTATTTTATCCTGATCATACTTTAAGGTACTCCATCACAGAAAGCAAAATAATAGATTAATTAAAAAAAAAAGAAAAGATGATCTTTACTAGGGAAAATGGTCCTTGCAGTGACAGAACATGAATTTCTTATCTGTATGCCTTCTGAATACTTAATGCTTGTATTAGTATTTACACTAGAGAGTTTTAAAATGGGAACCTTCTTCAAGGCTGCAAGATTCCTTTTTTCTTCTTTTCTGTTTACATAAGTATGTTAGTTCACAGTAGGAGGTAGTATCATTTTGATGAGGAATAATTAAGATAATGCTGTTGAGACAAATGTTTCAAATTGACTTTGTAGAACAGAGCCTAATTAACTTTGTGTAGAGAGGACGTCAGATACCACATGATTAAATGATTTTCCCTTAGGTTTTGTATTGATGACTGCAAGTCTTAAATAGCAGAGAAAGAGATAGAGAACAATTTTGTAATGGAAGAGTGAACTGGAACTTCCTTTGGAAAAATAAAGCAAATCTGTTACTTGATCAAAAAAAAAGAAGTGCCTGTGACCACTTGTTTTGGTGTTCCAGTACCTCTTTCCCTACAGAATAAGCCCTGGCTGCATGTCCTGCTTTTGGTGGATTAAAATCACAGTTTCACAGACTACTAGTCCTGTTTGCCTCATGCATCTGTTTGTTTAGAGGTCTGAGGAAAACCTGAAGAAAAATACGGAATGAAAAGAAGACTTTTTTTTCACCCCCCCCTCCCCTTAAAAAGAAGGTTCAGAGCCACAGACTTAGAATAGCTTGTAGCCTCATGGCTGGGTATTTGGAAGAATTGACTTCTTTCTTTGTTTCTTTGAGTACTTTCAGAATCTTTTTCATGCTTTTCCTTTGAATTAGCAAGATCAGGGGCCTAAGCTTGAATCGTATAACTTTAGAGACAATCCCTAATTATTAGGCATTTTGTTGCTTTTACTTCTGATCTTCTTTCTCTGACTGAGAGTTTTGCCTTGAATCTCATTTTCTGGGAATAAGTGAATTCACTTCTGCCTTTTTTTTTTCTTTTCTTTTTTTTTCATCCCTAACTGTAATGCAAAAGTGTCTCTTTGCTGTGTAGAGTATATGATTGTACTGGGACATGGCAGTGGTCCCTCATGAGCCAGACCTCCCCTTTGGCAGCTAGGATGGAAAGAAGGTAGAAGAGCATAAGCATGGGGAATAAAAATGACATTTTTTTGGTGTTGTCTGGAGAGATGAGATGCATCCAGGATGTTCTGAGGTGTGAGTAAAAATGCACTCAGCATTGGCGCAGGCAGAAGAGATGTTAATGTGGAATTAATGTCCCAGATATCTACTGAAATTAACGCCCAGGCAGGACCTTTACAGTCTGTAGGATGTTCTGTCAGTGATGGAAAGTGGGGTCCATCCATTTATCCTCTTTCTGGAAGTGTAAATCTTTGAAGCACGTGAATTTCCTTATCAGCCTTTGCCTTGCAGCATTCTATTTTAAGTACTGAAATTCTGACTCTCGGCACAGATTGGAGGGTTAATATCCACAGACACAGAAATCTTGAGTTCTGTAGCCTTTGGTGCCTTCTGACATCCTCCCTGTGCATGGGTTGGTTTCCTTGTTCCAATGCCTGGACCTTGGACAGCAGGAGACCACAGCGGATACCAAACTCCCTCTCTGCATTCCTGATGTGTGAGTGCTCTTTATGTTGCCCATAACGTGGAGCAGAGGGGCTTCAGGTCCTGCTCTGTAAACACAGTGCCTCCTGTGACTCCTAATGAAATAATCCAGCTAGATTAAAATTCAGTCATGTTGCGTTCTATTATTATGCCACATGCAGTCGTTACATATTCATAATCTGATGCCGCATTTGGGCTAATCATCACTTTTGACAAAGCTGAAGCTACCTGGAAAATAAAATGAATATATTTTATCCATGCATAAAACCCATCTCTTCTTTCTTGAAGTAAGAAGAGTTTATAGGGAGATCAGGAATATTTCTATCACTTTTTTGGTTTATAGTAGAATGGAGAGATGTCCCAAAGTACAGACTATAGACTGCTCAGCTCAGCTACACACAGCAGCTTCTCTGTGTGAGAACAGGGCTGAAGGTGTGTGGTTTTACCTTGCTTCTCATCTTCTTGACTTACAGTTAGCCCTGATCTCCCCACCACATTTCAGTCTTGTCTCTGTGCATTTGGCTGTGGTCATGCTCCATTATCACTTAAATGGTGGGTCTGCTTCATGAACAGTAATATTAGCCTCTTGCTCAGCATATAAAATCTGTTCAGCAGAATCATACATCTGCCTGTATGTGGGCTTTGTAAATCAGTTTGCACGTTATCTGGGAATTTATTCCTGCCCAGCATATTCAAGGATGAAGTAGTACTTATAATTGGTGTCTCGGGATCTGCTCCAGTGGAAAGGATTGTGCTGCATCTGATGACTTGTAGGTCCATTGGAATGAAACCTAAACATAAATTTCTGTCTAAGTGGAAAGTAATGATGTTTTTAATGAGCTGTAAGTGAAAGCTGAGGTAAAATCTTTTCCTGAAAATTCTGGTGCCAGCATGCCTGCCATCGGGTGCAAATTAATTTTCCATGAAGACTTACTCTAGCTGGGGAGATTCTAGACTTGCATCATAAGGGGAAAAGCGTTTCTTTAATATATATGAGATAACAGAAAGTCTAGTCAGAGAAGATTC
Source organism: Rhynchotus rufescens (assembly GCA_032273925.1). Classification (NCBI taxonomy): domain Eukaryota; kingdom Metazoa; phylum Chordata; class Aves; order Tinamiformes; family Tinamidae; genus Rhynchotus; species Rhynchotus rufescens. The sequence goes on from JAVCKT010021237.1 coordinate 9,578, forward strand.
TTTAGGACGTGTGATTTGTATTGCAAAGCAATGAGGGTTGTATTTTAACCACAATCTCTCTGGCTAAACAGTCCTGGACTGAAACAGTGAAACAGTAAAAATTACTGCAATTCAGATAGCATCTCTGAACCCTCATGAAAGGCCAAGTTTTGCTTTATTTTTTCAGCTTTTTTTTTAAGGTGGTGTTTTTTATATTAGCTGCATAGGCAGAATGGTCAGTGTTACAAACATCTCATGATGTTTCCCTGATCATTGCTGGTAGCTACTGAGCCTCATTTTGAACCAGACTTGGAGCCTTATTGAATAGATGGATAGCCTTGCTTTTAACTTACACACTTAGGAGTTTATTGCACTGTTATGCAGTGTACAGTGATTACAGCAGTGGATCTGTGTTTCTTTTTTTTTTGTGACAGATTTTTATAGGAGAAATTGCTTTTGAGATTGTGCTACCACAAGGCTTGAATGTACCCGTGTTGTTGCTTTGCTCATATTTTGGGGCTGTCAAGCAACAAAATCCCTGCGCTTTCTGTTGAGTGATGCTGGAAATAGTGCTCAGCACAGCTCAAAGTAACCCCTGCTTAAAAAGAACCTGTGTTTTTGTGGAGATAGGATGAGTCTTCAGCAGCTCTTAGCAGGATGTGTAACTGCTTCGTGTCCATCTCTCTGGAATGTGAGCCCTGCCTCGGTGCTGCACTTGAGACGCCACTGCGAACTGAGAGCCCTCCAGCCCCTCTATGTCCCACGAGCTCCTAACCTCTCACCCAGCTCCTGTACGTCCCACCAGCTCCTATACATCTCACCCAGCTCCTGTATGTCCCACCAGCATCTCACCCAGCTCCTATGCATCTCACGCAGCTCCTATACTTCCCACCAGCATCTCACCTAACTCCTATACGTCCCACCAGCTCCTGTACATTTCACCCAGCTCTGTACATCCCACCAACTCCTATACATTTCACCCAGCTCCTGTACATCCCAACAGTTCTTATATATCCCACCCAGCTCCTATACATCTCACCAGCTCCTCTACCTCCCACCCAGGAGACTGTTGCAGACTGTTGGTGTGCATTGCAAAGGCTCCCCCAGGGTTCCCTCCTGCACTCAGGTGCTCTGTTCTGCCACCACAGGCTCTCTAGGAATTGCAGTGATAAAAGCAAGTGGAATGAGAGAAGAAACATTCATCATCGACATTCGGTTTCCCGTGTAGTCCTTCTGCTAAATTCAGTTTCTTTTTCCTTGGTGATGCTGCCACTTAATGACAAACGTTTCTGTTCATTTGTTCATGTGTTTCCACCTGCCAGGTGGTGAGCATGAGGGATACAGGAATTATTACAGAATTATTGCATCCAACTGCTCTTCAGAGCTGCCTGCCTCCTGCATAGCTGCCTGCCTCCTGCATAGCTGCCTGCCTCAGGCTGACAAGGCTTTTTTTGTGCTCGTGTGCTCCTCCCACTGTAAACTTCCCCAAATTGCTTGCTTCCAAATTCTGTTGAAATTAGAGTCACATTTGGAATGAAGCAAGAGCTTACATGGCTACATCCAGCCAGAGTGAACATTACTGCTGAATTGTAACACCTCCACATAGGGGGCTGGAATGTAAAGGAAATGTGACAGAACTGAAATTGTAACACTTCAAATTATAACCCCCAAGCATTGCTTATTAAAAGCAGAAAATTTTGAATAATGCTGTGAGTAAAACATAGTGCTGAGGTTTTTTCCCCCTCTTACCTCTTCCTGATATTTAAAATGTTTTTCATCTTACCTATAAGATCAGAATATAGTGTTTTAATTGGAACTTAGGGCTAAAAATAGAGAGATCAAGAAGCTGAAGTGAAAAGAAGAGGCTTGAATGGTAATGTGGGTCAGTGGCCTGGTATGAACCGAGTGGGCGGAAGGATGGAGGCTGCTGCAGGTCTTTTGTGGATCTGCTTCTTTCACCCTTCACTCTCTATTCTATTGAATGCTGCTCTGAAGTAAAATCAGCTTCCCGGAGACCAGCTTCCAATTGCTGTGAATACATCATGCTTGTGATTCATGATTAGTGCAGGTTGTTTAATATTACTTTTACGATATTTATTCACAAATATAGTAGAAATAGCAGCGTAATGCTGTGGTCCATTGCCAGCCTTGCTTAGTATTACTGAGATATTTTTGCTCCAGTTCCATTTATTATTTATTATAAATGTGTATTCAAAAATAGGCACTGAATTTCTAATGAAAAATAAGCTTTTGATCCTTGAAATGGGAAGGGAGGGCAGAGCAAGGAGCTGAGTTTTCTGGTCAGTAGAGATATCTTTCTTAAATATCTTTCTCACTTCTCTCAGGGGTACATTTGAATCATAAACTGAAACTTATCAGGTAGTTCTGTCAGATAGTGCACGTGACTGGATTTCTGCCTGTTCCTCTTTCTGAAACTGAGAACTGATCTTTGGTCAGTTGTGATACAAGGAATGCCACGTTAGGAAGCTGATGTATTTTAAAATAGCTTTATATTTTAATTGAGGCTGTTTTTTAGAGGAAGGCATTCGAGATTAGTGGCTCTTTACGTAGAAACCTCCATGGTGGTCACGGTGCCTCGTTCAAGGAGCAGCAGGTGCTTTTGTGGCTTCTGGCTACACGCAGTGAGGCGGCAGCCGCGGCGGGAGCACCCCGGCCCGGGGCTCTTCATGGGCACCCTGCGTGTCTCTCTTAAAGGGGTTGTGTGTCTCTCTTAAATGTCCCAAGGACAGAGCTGTTCTCGCAGGACTGGAGCTGAGTGATCAAGCCCTACGCACCATGGAGAGCAAAAGCTGGAAGGGGACACTTGCAATACCATATTTAATCTGGTTAGGCAAACATGAGATATGCCTTAGGATTGCCTTATATCAAATCTCATAAGCTCAATGTTACGGTGATGCTTTTATGGCTAACTTATTGTTCTTTTTCTCTGTGTGTTTTCAGGAGATACAGTTAGAACATGCAAAGCAAGCTTTTGTGCAGCGAGACAACGCTCAGGCTGGAAGAGTCACAGCCATGGACTTCAGGGACATTATGGTCACCATCCGGCCACACATGCTGACTCCCTTTGTAGAGGAATGTCTAGTAGCTGTGAGTAGCTTTTGTGGCACGAGTGGGAGAGTCGTGGGATACACACATGGAATTCCCTTTTTATTTACTTCAACCACTGTCCCTGGTGCATGAAATCCAGGTTATAGACACAGTTTGCTAATCTAGTAGTAATTTTCTGTATGTGTGAAACAACTCTTCTTACAGAATATGGATCCTCAAAGGTCTTGGTCTCCTGAGACAAAAAACAGAGCAGGTAGCTGGACCTCAGGAATGGCCCCAGCCTTGAAGTCTGTCTGTTTCCAGTCATTCCTTTCTAACAGACTGTGCTTTCTGTCACAAAGCCATTGGGCTCTGCTTGAGAACTCATGCTCAAAGCACTTGCTAGGTAACATCCTCCCGGCACTCCTGAAGGTTATTTCAAGCACTTGGGACAGTGTATGAATTGGAAATACTCGGTCATGGCCAGATGATAAATATAGTGAACATTTACAGTTATACAGAAATTAGCTTAGATTTTAGTTGGATAAGGGATACAGTTTTCCCAGCCTTGGTTTCTTTCTAACAGCATGCATTTTCACAAAGTTGGGCTTGGTTTAGTTTTCAGTGGAGTATATTACATTTTTTTCCTGACTAGTTTTGGGAGATGAGGAGATTCTTGGGAAACTTCAGATAACAACATTACCCAAAGATGCTCTTTTCTCTAGTAATGATTCTGCAGATGTTGCTAACTTTGTTTCAGTGCCATTTCCCTTTTTTCCCCTATTAACTGTTAAGCTGATGTAGTCTCTTTATCTGTGTTGGTCTATGGCCTCCTCCCATAATGGGGACTCGCAAGTCACTCCCAAGTGACTTTTTTTTTCTGAATTTCCTACATCAAATACTTAGAATTTATTCAAATACATTACTGCATTAAATGATTCAAATTAATTCACCTGGGGTAGTCTCTTTAATCCATTTACTCTGAATTTTTTCAGCTTAAAGTGCATTTTATTACTTCATGACTACTTATCTGATCTCTAGACCCCTTTGTGCTACTTCTGTTGTCCATTTATTTGAATCTACTTTTTTTATTATCAGGTGAAAATTGCTGCCTCATACCACAAAGCAGCTCTCTGTAGTTTTGACCTCCTAAAATTCGTGAGATTTGTCTTTCATGAGCTATGTTTCTCACAGAGCACTGATTTTGGCCCCTGCATAATAAGCCAAATTAAATATTACAATTCCACAGTGTGACTGATGAAGAAAGATTGCTGCATTTGGTCTTGACCGCAGTTTCTTAACTTGAGAATTCCACTATTGCAGCCCTTTCCAAGTAATCCAAAACCTGACCATATTCAGGCTTGAAGAAGTCCCTTTTTTCACCTAGATCTGTAAGGAGGTTCCAGGGAGGTGGGTGAGGTGAGGAGAGCAGCAGCCCCGGGCCGAGTCCTCGCAGGAGCTTGCAGGGAAGAGCACAGCAGAGCCCTCACGGACTGATGATGGCTCCTGGTGCCTTCTTCCTCAGTTCTCCCCCTAGCTCGTTGTCTCCTATCCCGGGCCCTGGCTTACATGAAGCCCAGATAAGATTTTTGGTGTTCTCCCAAGGCCAGCTGCATTCCGGCTTCCTTGCATGTCGTTTCCAGGAGTTTGCCAGATTGCCAATCTTGCTCTTCAGCTTAGGAAGTTGAACCAGTAGCTCTGCTACGTGCAAGCCCAGCACGACTTCCAAGAAAGGTTTAAGCTAAAGATTTAGGTTTAGTTCTCATTTGAGAGCCAGTTGCTATTCCAGCCGTGTCACGGCCCTTTGGTTTGACCGTCTGCTAGAAGCCCCAGAGCTTAGGGCTGCCTCTGACAACTCGAAATGCCTCTGAGTTTCAAGGTCTCAGCTGAGATTTTTCAGAGTATGTTTTGATTTTGTTGAATTTTTTTGTGTGTGTAGTAATATACTTTACATGCAGAAGTAGATTTCCTCATTACTAGAAATAAGCCAACTTATAAAACATTTCCAATTGAAACAGTACTGAAACTTGAACTTTGTAAATTACTACTGGTTATGTTGCTGTAATCCTGCATATGTATTTGTTTAGGTTTGTAGGGTGGGGAAAGTTTTACATTCTGGTCGTGATTAGTTTCAGTAACTTAATCTTCCATAGGGTCTTTATTTTGCTTTTTTTTTTTTTACAAAAAAGCAACCCTTTGCTATTATCACTCTTATGAAGTAACATCATTTAAAAACCTGTATTTTGAGATTTTCTTAATCTTGTAATGGTCTCCTTTCTCTTTTCTTCTTTTACTGTCTCTACTCTAGGCTGCTGGAGGTACCACTTCCCATCAGGTCAGCTTTTCCTATTTTAATGGATTTAATTCTCTCCTGAACAACATGGAGCTCATTAGGAAGATCTACAGTACTCTGGCTGGAAATCGAAAAGACGTGGAAGTCACTAAGGGTCAGTAGAAATGTTTGCAGCCTGCAGGTTCTCTGGGGCATTTTGCTGGGGTGGGTAGAGGGGAAGGCCTCATCTGTCTGCCTTTAAATCAGCGGTGGGGGAGACCGGGGGGCGCCTGCCCCAGCTTTGGGTGCTCTGGGGGGAGTCCACGCTCCAGGTTTTTCCTTTCATTTGCATCCGAAGGAAGGTCCCGGTAAACTGACAGTGGGGGCTGGGTGAGGAAAGTATGTTCAGATATTTAAAGGTTTAAAAAACTTCCTAGGACTCCTGCCAAATTGGCAGCCTATTAAAGTGACCTTCAAGGGTAGTTGAAGAATTCCATAAACTTGTATTGGCGGCACAGTAAGCTGATCTACAAGCTTGGAACAAGATGTTATCTGCTCTATCTAACCGCTTTTATAGAGAATTCCCTGTGCAACGCCAGGGTTTCATTAATGTGGCCTACTGGGAGTATGCATGAGAAGTCCCACGTCTCTGGCTCCTGCTTTTCTTTTCTTTTCTTTTCTTTTCTTTTCTTTTCTTTTCTTTTCTTTTCTTTTCTTTTCTTTTCTTTTCTTT
>JAVCKT010021237.1:70054-83662 GCA_032273925.1 Rhynchotus rufescens
TTCAGACCTGTGGGGTAATAAACTGGGAAAAACATCTCCCTAAAAGTTGAGCTGAATAAAGGGCCTAGTGCCTCGGGGAGGGAAGTAAATCCCTGTGTCTCCCCTTAGGTCGCTTCCTTTCTAAACCAAATCAGCCAGGGCTCTCCCATGACTCGCTTCAGGCAACCTATCCAAGCGGGAATTGTCCAGGCTCCTCTGGCTTTCTGGCTCCTCCTTGATGAATGGTCACGCACCAAAGTGCGGGAAGGGACTGTTGAGGGTCCTCAGTTTGCACGAGCCCTCCCTAAGATTGCAGACTCATTCCATTATTTGCAAAGACATATCCATGAAATAGTTGGATAGCTGGAAATAGCTGGGGTTTCTGCCTTTCAGGGTAGGCTTTTCAATCACTTTCTCATCACATCGCATACTAGGCACTCTAGGATACATTTCACATTTAAATTAAACACTGAATATGGAATTTTAGCTGCTGAATAGGGGGATGTATTGTGGGCCAGAGTTTTCCTTAACTGATATTTTTGGTCAAAAAGCTATTTTCTAAGTCATGAATGAAACAGTTTTTCATGTTACACTGTTTTTCAAACCATAAGATATTAAAAATATAATTAAGGATTCTCAAAATGAAAACCGCTATTGGATGTGACAGGTTGAAACCACAGCAGCATCGTAAGATCGTTAATTACACAAAACAGCCCCTTTCTCAGAAGTGTTTAACACCACAATGATAGTATATGAATTTCAGTGAAATCTGCAAATTGCTGCAAACAAACTGAGTTACAACTAAATTCTGCAGTCAGTATTTCTCCTCTTCCAAGCTCTGTGTTACTTAAAGCTACAAACATTTTCCAGTTGCACTTCTTTTTACATCAGAAGAAAAAAAGAAAGCGAGAAAGAACATTTCAGATGATAAAATATTTTATCCTCCTATTGACTATTCTCCTATTGATTGATTTAAAATACGTATTCTACAAAACCATCAGCACACATGTAGTTCAGCACCTTCCTCACCAGTTTTCGAGACTGGTGGGTCAGAACAGCCCCGATTCACTCAGTCCGTCATCTCAACCTCATCTACAACTACCCTCTAAAGCCTGAATCTGGACTATCTTTTCTACTGACCCCCTTCACGGGCTTTCAGGAGCAGCAGAAACGGAGGAGCTGCTGCAGAAGCCAGCGCAGATGCACTGAGCACCCGAGGGATGGACCGGGAGATCAGATCCACAGCCGGCCTTGGGTTCTCTCCTTCATCCTCTGCACTGTTCCCCTCTGCAGCAGGAAAACCCAAGGAACTACCGAAGGGAGGCCCCTTCCCTGCTCCTCTCCTCTCCCTCTCCCCTCCTGCAGGCTGTGCTGGGCGCAAAGGGAAGGATCTCTTGAAGCTGCTCCTCTGTGGCTCTCATCACTTGGTTCTCTGAGCGCCTTCTAACAGTGCATTAAGCTACATGATTAACTCCTGTCACATGTGGCTTGTTCCCTCTGATCCGCTCGGCAGGGGGAGAATCTGGCCCTTGCAAGGAAAAAGGAAACACACGTCAGCCTGTGCTCTGCAAACAAATGAAAAGGACTGGAGCCAGATTTTTTTTTTTTTTTTGGCTCATTGGTTGGTTTTCTTAAGTTTTTTATTCGGTAGGAGGACCTGAGGAATCCTTATAAAAGATATTTGTATCATACTGAAAACTCATGTCTTTTTACCCTATGGAAGTCTCTGGGGCGCTAGGAAGGGATTATATCTGAATAACTACTGACACTGGCAGGTAAGAGTTAAGGGAACATTCAGGATGATTCTCTAACCCCCTTTTCTGTCTGTTTTCACTGATGTCCACTTACCTTCGGAAAATGGTACTTTCACCTTTAATTTTGACAATTAATCTTTCAGTAGTAAAATGAAAGTGGAACCTCATACTCATTTATCAAGTAGAAGAAAATCTCTGCACTAAGGATGAATGAACATCAGAGCGCCACACAGAAAACGACTGTGGTCAACCACACACAATCACAAACCCTGCTCAGAGGCTCCACCTTGACTGGAAAGAGACTATTTCTTTCCCACTGTTCCTACCCATTTTGAAACTTGACTCTTTTGAATGTTAAAAATATTCTTCTAATATTTGATGTAAGGTGATACAGAGCCAACCTGAAGCCATGTGTCTTTGGGACAGCACTGTCTGCATCTCCCTCTGGCCCCTGGGTACTTCTGTATCTATATATGTATGAATCGTATCTATTCCTCTCAGGATCAGCCTTCAACACCAAGTCCTTTAGCTTCTTTCTAATAAGTACGTGTTGTTTCCCCAGTGAATGTGCTTGAAGCCTCCTTTGAAAACAGTTGTATTTTTAAGGGGGAGGGAGGGAGGCAGAAGAAGGGGGCACAATTTTGAGGTGCGCTCTGCAGCCCTGCCAGGTTTCTGCAGCTGCCTGCTAGGGCAGGGGGAGCTGATGGTGGTGCCTGGTGCCGGGAGCACCCACGGGGCGACAGGGAACGGCCGGGCAGCGGCCCGGCTCGCTGTGCCTGCTTGCTGACCCCTCCTTCACCATGGGCTGTCTTTAGGAGTAACAGAAGAGGCCTGGGCTCTGTAAGGGGCTCCCCTTTGCTCTGCTGAAGGCTATTTACCTTCCAAAACACACTGAAAAAACTGGAGAGCTCCCATCCTTTCCCCTGTGTCATCAGAGCAGTGCCAGGGCGGCACTGCCAGGCGCGCGGTCACGGATAGGTGTGTGCACATGTAACTCACAGGCAGAAGTGCACGTATTTATAGGACCAATGCAGCCAAGCCTTGTTTTATACTGTAAAAGTATTCAAATGCTTCATTTTAGCTCACCAACAACACTGTTTTTCCATAGAAAAAATAAACTCCTGCTTACATAAAGACCTCAAAGCATTCACAGTAACCTAAAGTAATGAATATTGTAATGAGAAACACAAGTATTTAGGGTGATAATGACTGGACTTTGCTCTACTTATATCGGCTCACCCCCTACGGAGGCTACCAAAGCTTGAAGATTTTATCACCCTAGCAATCAGCAATGGGTAATGGCCTTCATAAAACACAGTAATTAAATTGACTGATTTCAAACTAGTGCCTTTTTTTCATTAGAGAGTTCTTATTTAGCCTACTTCAAAAATCCCTTTGTGAACAGTCGCTGTATCAGTCAAAATTCAAATGATGAGGAATGAAGAGTTTGTTCTGTTCAGGATTTCAGTTATTAAGGTAAAAAGTCAGAGTTTCTACTGTGCTGACATGGCTTTTTTTTTCTTTTTTTTCCCTTTTTTTCTTTCTCTCCCTTCATCATCCACGAGCTTCTTTTTTTCAAAGGTCTCTCAAGACTGAACATTATAAAACAAGGAGCAGAAGGGAAACAAATCAAGCCCCTAGTTTCATAGTTCTTTACTTCTCAGCAGCCACTAAGACATTCTGCTTTGTTAAAACAAGCTTTTAAAATCCTCTCAAATCTTCACAGCCAAAGCACCACTGGTGAAACTCGGGCTCTGCCTCACCATCTATGCCTGGATTGTTTTAACTACTGTATCTTGCTTGATCTTTGACTTTCAAATAAAACTTGATCTAAGTATCACCCCTATTATAGCTTTACTTCATAATACGTTTGTGTGAGCCATTCACCTGCGTTCCAAGAGTTCTCACGACGCATTTCAGATTTTAAAACAAAAGGTTTTATGACAAGTCTCATTTTCACTTTTTGTGGAAAAAACCATCCCTTTCCTAACCCAGTACATACCAACCCGATGCTTTATGATGGTAGAAGAAAATCTGCAGGAAAGTATACTCAGATAACTGCACAGCACAAAACCTATCTTTGTATTTCTCTCCTCCTGACTACAGCAGTTTTAACTGCATAAAAGAGACACTGGATACGTTTTGCATAGAAAATCTATAGAGAAATACAGGGATCTCAGGGTAGGTGTACAAAATACAATCCCGCTGTACACAGAAAAATAAGTGACTTCTAGTCATGCTGCAGTGTGAGAGTTGGGCATGAATATGCATTTTCCTCTGCCTCAAAACTTCTGTATCTCGGCGCAGCAGGTAAATGCTGCCCAAATCACAGGGAATTTTTCTACAGCCTCTCCCTCCTGCGTCACGGTGTGCACACACTGGTGGCAGGGGCCGGCTCCTCCCGCTCGGGGCACACGCTTCGAGCTCTGCCCACCCTGGCACCCCATGCACCGCAGGGCAGGGGCTGGCGAGGGCCCTTCCCCTCCGCGAAACCTGGCAGCCACGCACCACTCGTGACTTCTGTCTCTACCCCAAAGGTTGAAGCTGTCTTACAGTACCAACCAATGGGTAAATTCAACCCTCAGCGTTGTCCTTTTCCCCACCAGAATCGATGCTTTCCACTTCACTCTGAAGTGCTGCCATTAAGATTTTTGCCATTTTGATGCAGCACATAGAGAGCAAATGTGAGCCCGCCTGAACATGCTTTTCACACACACTGCAAAGAGCCCCGCACAGCAGCTGTACAGGGGCTTAAACAGATATTATCTTTTAAACCTAATATGTCACATAAATGTAAATACGATGCCGATTTTATTGCAGGGAAGAAAGGACAGGGAGGAGAGCTGTGCAAAGCTTTCCCATGGAACTGCTTTCCAAAGCCCAGGGGCAGAGCCAGCTTCCTTGGATGCTCTAGGGAAAAATCTTTCCCTACTTTTCTCCAGTTTCCCCTGGCATGCAGGTCATCCTTCAAAGGCATGACCAGGATCAACTGTCTGAAACCCTGCCAAACAACTGCAACAGTTTGTCCTGTTACTAGTTTAACAAAACAAACAACACAGAGCAACAAGCTTCTTGGGATTACAAACTCTCCGCCACAACCCTGTGCTGAAAACTTCTTTTCACTTTATATTTTTACCACAATCAAATAATAAATCATTGATTTACCGTTTCTATCTATTTATCCAAACTGCAAAGAAATTATGCCTTGGAAGAGATTAATGGAAAAAAAGGAATAATGGAAGGGGGAAGAGAAGCTGCTGCTTTCACAAGCAAAGGCACAAAGAGCAATCTAAATGAGCCAGGCAGGCAACAAATGTGGCTGTTAGAGAATATTTATGAGCGCGGCAGGCGCATAACATCACTGAAGCAAGCACAATGGGAGCTGCTTTTTATAAAATATATCTGCAAGAGGGACAGGTAGTTAGGGCTAACTATCAATCACCTGGACATGTGAATAAATCTACAGCCAGCGGTCCATGCTCTGCTAAAACCAACTTTTGCCACGTTGAAAACTTGCTGCCCAGGAAATAAGCCCTAGGAGCCCAGAAGGTAACATCTATTCTGCACATCTCCACAATGATAATGAGAACAGAAAAGGTTTGGAAATGTAGATTGCCCAGAGAGCAAAGCAGGTTTCCAGCGACTGGTGAAATTCTGTGAGTAAGTGATCTAGGTTTAAGATGACATCACATTGAAACAAACAGATTTGTTTTCTTCCCAAATTCCCATTCTTTAAAGCAGTGGTTACTGATCTCCAAGAGCACATCTATATGGACTAAGTCTCTTCTCCCCTGGAAGTGTGTGTATAACTCCCATTAATGCTAATGGGCATAAAGCACAAGCATTGAGGGGAAAATAGACCCCTCACTGTGAAAATAAATGTGTTCAGTTATTTTCAGACACGATGCTGAAATCAAACAACTAAAAGTACACAGTCTAAGGAGATAACCTTATATAGTCTAGCTGAAAATGTCACCATTATTTTTAACTTCCTGGTCAGAGATTCTTGTCGTATTCTTCATGTTTCTGCTATCAGTCACAGATACCACGGTTGGGTGACATGTCAGAACAAAAAGGGCCAAATCTTAAAATCTTACAGAAAAGAAACAGTCCTGATCTCAAACTCCTTGCCTTCACCAAGGGTGCAAGGCTAGGCCCTATGTCTTGTTTTTCACTCAGGCCATATAATATTTTCTCTTTATCCCAAAATTCTAGGCACTTTCCTATTCTCCAGAAGAGATCTTTAACAGAGTGGTGACTATAACAAGGCAGAAAATCCTTTCACTTGCATGATTTGTTATCTTCCTTAATGATGTGATATCATAGTATGATTTCTACTTTGACCAAAATTCATTGAATCAATTCTGCTTGTTCAAGTAGGCAAGAAAATTTGTTAATGCCCCAATGTGAGACTCAAAGACACTGTGCTTTATTACAGTGCAACAGCAAGAGCACATCTACTCAGCTCTTTTCATGATGGAACCAACTTGCCTATGGGTAATGTAAAGAGATGTTTGGAGCAATCATGAGAAAAGTCAAAAGTGGGGGCAAAAAAAAAAAAAAGAAAGTCAATACAGCTCTACTGCCTTAGCTCCTTCCAGCACCCTGTGGGTCGCTCATGTATTCAGTGTGTGTGTAAATGGCCCATGCCACACCAGCCACTATACTGGGGGGCATTTACCTACTTGCAGCAGTCCCTATGGAGCTGAGCTGGAGAGGCTGCGGTTCCGATGAGCAGAAGCCACGTCGTGCACCGCCGATGGGGACGCAGCCAAGCAGCGACTTTGGAAGGGCCCTCTTCTCTTTTTCAAGTCACAGGAGCCTGACTTTCTTTTGATCTGAGCGTATGTATCACTGTGACTCATTTTGCAAGCTGAATTCTGATCATTCAGTGAAAAGGCCAGAACTTAAATATGACTTCTTTTGCAGAGAACACTAAATGTATTTTCTCCTGGATGAGCTTGCAGGGATAAACAATCCTGTGAATGGTTTGGGGTATGATATGCAAAAAGCGACACTTCCACAGCCTGTCTAGACTCCCAGACAAGATCAGACTGTGTTGTCATCAGAAACATTTCTGTCATATTACTTGGAGAACAGAAAACCCACCATTTCAGAACAATCATGCAAAAATAAAGAAAAATAAATAAAAACAGACTGACCTGCCAATGCTGTAGTGGAAATTTGAATATAATAACCTTACACAATTTAGAAATTATTCTAACAATACAGCTAGAAGTTTCAGCAAACATTTGTGAAGAAAGGCAACTCCTGCACAAGTGAATGCAATCCAAAAATGTGAGTCATGCACAAGCAATTTTGCTATGGGCCATAAAATCACTTTATACAAGTTACAGATAATTCTGTATGTATTCTATAATGTTTCCCTACTGTGTAGAGATGGATATCTCTGTATCCTATCACAGATAATGATGGAAAACAAATTCTCTACATAAAAGCCAAGTGCTCAGAGATTCATCCTCAACTGTTCCAGGGAACTGCAATGCTGACAGAACAAACACTTCTCACCGTATCCAGCACAGGGAGGCAGGTTCCCTCAGTGCCAAACACTGCAGTTCAGATGGGTTTTAGGGTACGTAGTGAACTGGGAGCAGCCATAGACACAGAATGTACATCCTGCTGCTTCTCAGCTCCTACACGTTCTCTTTACCACCCACGCATCCACAGGCCTGCAGAACGGCACCTCTCATTTTCTCCTGCTTGCACCTTCACGCAGACTCCGTGGTGTCAAAAGAGCAGGTTTTTCTTTACATGCCATACTGAGAAATTCTGCACCATCAAGCTAGTCATGAAGTCAGAGACATTACAGTACGAAAGTGAATCCTACATAAGCAATTTTTGAGCAACACATCTTCTCTTTGCAACTGCATTGTCTTCTTTATGTTCCTTTCTAACTTTCTTCTAACTGTACTCAAGGAACTACTTCTTAAAGGAATTAAAAATGGCTAAGAAGTTTTGAACACCCTCAAAACAGACTTCTCTCATGTGACTTTCACTGCTTACCTCTTTTGCAAAGTAGCTTTACAACTACCATAGTGTTGGCAACCTGAAAGTCAATCGGATTTCCACTGAAAGTCATCTGGCACCTTTTCTGCATTTGTCCCATTGGTATGTAACCATGTCTATGGTATTTTCTCAAACTTGGAAACTTTCTCAAACCAGGAGCTGAGGCTTGAAAGAAACAAATAACCAGGTACCTCTCCAACATCATAGATCCATATGCGGCCTTCTGAGTCACCAACTGCCACCTCCTTGCCAGCCTGGGCCCAGCGGACACGGTTGAGGGCAGAAGCTCCTTCAATTGTCACGCTGGCGGTGGGGACCTGTTGAAACAATAGCAACAGAAACGACAATAAAACCCTGCTCCCGTTGACTCTACAGGTCAGTTTAGAACGTTCTGTTTAGCTGGCTAAGTCACAGGTCCTTTGACACTGCAGAAAGTAACCTACAACCCCAGGGGGAGGGAAGAGAAAAAAAGAAAAGGTTCATTGTTTCACCAGTCACATGTGCTAAAAAGAGGGAAGACTAAGGGACTGCTTGGAATAGGTTGGGCAGATTTTTCCACAGTTATGGGCAGCAAACAAACCATTTTTTTAACTTTGGAGACACAAAAGCGACATCAGTTTTCTTGAAAGACGCTGTTTTACGGCCAGGAATGAACTGACCAAGAATCATTTCAGGCTTATCTTGGGTCCTTACTGACCACTTGGACCCAAATAACCTAACTGATCTTAGAAATATACTAATATCCCTGCTGATCTGTCCTTGGAATTCATACTCAAACCTGTGGCTAGATACAGAGGTCAAAGTTCAGGCATTATTTAGGAAGTGCCCTGAGAAGTTGATCTCACTTTTATAAACTCCTGTATTCCCACAGTTCTCTTTTATACTTGTCCCATATCCCCAGCAACCACTTTCTGGTTTAAATATACCTCGATGCTGTTTAATTCCCCACCACCGCATCCCAACCAAGCTGACAAATCAGCAGTTGATCCACAAGAACACAGGAAGAGTAACGAATATTATCATTGAAGTATCCGCGGTCTCTATGGGAATGAAGCCATCACAGAGGTGCTGGAGGAAGAAGCATTTGTGTGGGTGCTTGTCCCATATCAGCGTATCGCCCCACTGATTTCGGTCACTTCGAAACCTGCAAGTGCACTACAGCCCCACCAAGGCACCTTTAATAGCAGCATCTGTCCAGGGAGGCAGTCTGCAGTTTGGCGTGACAGGCTCTCACCAAAGGTTTCTGCGTGTCCAGGTCAGGGTAGATGGAACAGTAAGGGAGCTGCAGAAATGGCTCCTCCACCAGCCTAATCTGCAGCAACAGGTCCCAGTCACCCAAGGGACGGGCAGTGTCCCAGTTGTGTGACTGGATATGGAACTGGGGAACGGCCCGGGCAGGAAGCGGCATCTACATAGGAGCTAGAGCCTGGGCTACATCTGCAGGACTGAGAGCTACTCCTGCCCTTGTTGGGGGCAAATGCAGACAAGCAGGAGACAGAAGCTCGAGGGCAAGATCAATTTTGGAGTTTGAGAAACTATCATGGTTAACAAAACCGGTGTCTGACTAGCTTCATCTCAGCTTTTGGCCTGTAGTTCTATATTGTCGGTGCAAAGATGCACAGGAAAAATAATTTTACGACAACATGTTTATATTCCACACCAATCTGCCTCTTCTCCCCAGCTCTAAGGCATTCAGTGCATCACACGAGGTTGGAGGCAGCAGCCAGCAGGCCCTTTGCAGAGCAAGGCTTGGAAAGCGGCGCTGCTGCCGGGCCCCTCTCCCTCTGGGAACGTCTCCTTTCCGCAGGCTCTGACTAAAGGCTGCAGAGCCAGGCGGGCACCTCCCGGCACCATGGCCTGGATGGCTGTACCGCGGTGTCCCCAGGCCCACAAAATATCTTCTTGGCAAAATGCTTTGGAAACAAAGCTGGAGAGCAGAGCAGAGCCTGTCCTCCCGCTTGGAAGAAGTGAATCAGAGGCACAGAAGGTCCTGGCCAAGGCACCGTCACCGACAGAAGTTGGCGTGCGCCCTAACTCCTCATCCCAGCCTCGCTGGTGCTTGGGGCCTTCCAGTCGATGGCTTCAATGTGACATCAGGTCATGGATGCACCACAAAAAATCACATTAAAAAAAACAGGCAAGCCTGACTCCCGTAATGACTGATTTATAAAAATAACTAAAAAACTCAAAAACTAAAAAAATACAGCCCATCCAAATTAATTGCACAGCATTTGGAAATGTTATGCAAACAGTAGTAAATGCTATATTTTGAGAGCACTAATCCACTAACCAGCTACATTTCCCAGAAAACTGCAGATCAAAGCTATTTGTTTCAAATGAAGGGCCCACTGCATGTTTAGAAGATCGACACGGAGTTTGCAGAGGAGCTTCCAGAAGGCTGAACTCTGCCGCAGTGGAACTGGTTCTGTTGCGGCGAACGCAGCGCTCGCAGGGCTCACACAAACCAGACAGCAGCACGCCGGCTGCACACACAAAACACGAGCTATTTTTAAAAATCCAGTGCTTTGGTAAAGTCCTATTGCTGCTCCACAAAGCTGTCTAACAAAACAAAAAGTAATCATGGAATAGTTGTTTAAAATCTACATAAAAAGCCTTTCCTCCAGTGGCATAGAGAGAAATACAGTCAAACCCTATTATCTTAAAATAGATTTCCCTGCTTTGAATAGTGATAGGTTAAATTACACACACTTATTTTAGAAATCAAAGATTTGAGCTCATTTTATAATGGCGATGCAGTAGCACTATGTTTTTAAAATTATATTTAAATACTTTATAAATCTCTAAATTTGGTGCTTGTCAGATTTTTAACCATTTGGAAATTAGATTTTTAAGAGATATCAGATTGAGAAAGATGTACTCAGGAAAAACTTGAACAAGAAGAATATACTTTTTGTAGTTTTCATGCTTAGCTAGTGTCAAAACCTACTTGTAAATACATCTTTTATCCATGTCTAGGGATAAACATGATCTTCACACTTTCAAAGCAAAGGTATGACATGCAAAAGAAAAGTACACTTGAAAGCAGTAGAATAGAGCAAAAATATACAGATTTATAAATCAATGTAATGTCAGTTTATAGATAAATGAGATTCATCAATAACCCAGTGACCTTATCTAACATTGACCTAAAAAGAAATTTTATTAGATATATACGTTAGAAATCATTGACTTCTGTTCTGAAATTACATGCAAATCTCCCATTCCTCTCCACAGAAGTTTGCAAAAGATTGAAGAAGTGGAGCAAGTTTTTGCTTTTTAAAGGTTTATATATATATATGTATATATTCATTTAACAAATAAAAATCAAAAATGATATCTGTCATGGCTATTATAAAAATAATTTCTGGTATCCAAAGATCAAAATGGAGCAAACCAATACTCTTGTCACTGAGAAATGAATAATTAGAGCGATTAAATCTGTGGTGGAAGTCAAACGATTTTCATTATTTTGATCAGAAAGCACCTAGAACTCAGGCAAAATGTTTTTAATAAATTTGGAATAACACTGGTGGCAATTGTGTTACAGTTCAAAAATTTGAAGGTAACTTATTATAACTAAGCCCAGGTATTACTAGTTTACAGAATAAGCCACATTATTATTTAGGTATTACTTCCCAAATTAAACAAAGCCAGGTCTCATTAAGAACAATCATATCTACTTCTTATACAAATATCTTTTATGAATAGCTTGCAATTAAAACATTAATATACCTGTCATTTTCTGCTCTCTCCATAAATACTTCGACATCATATATCTGACATCTAAACCTAGCATGTGCACAGCCGTTTCCAGATTTTTTATTGCAAAGATGAAGTGCTGACAAAGAGTTTTTCTTAGTGAACAGGCAAGCATATTTTTGGTTGTATAATCAAGTATGGAAATCTTGAAAATTATAAACTAATTATGACCCACCAGACGGAGGGTCAAAGCAAACAATGATCACTTTCAGTTATGATGTCTAGAAGAACTGCTTTAAGTTCTTCTTCTCTGTGGTACTTCTGTGCCTGACACTGCTTCTCTTGCATACCAAAACCACTCATAGATTCAGATTCTGCCAGTTTACAGTTTCTAGAGATTTTTAATTTTTTCATCAGTGCTCAATAAGGAAACCAAATGGTACTTCTTCCTTCAGCGATGCAAATTCAATTCTTATTAAAAAATGCAAAGCTGTAATAATACCATGGAGATAATTCCAGCCTGATCCTCACATGGCAGCTGATTTTGACCTCTAAGAACAGCAATTTCGTGTGCAATCCAGGGTGGCCTTACATGCAAAAGAACTGCAAGATTGAGCTTGAAATTAATCTTTTTTTTGTTGTTGATGTTCCCGTGTGTTTATATGTAAACACACTGAAAATACATCAGCAGTTTTCAACATACAGCCTTATTATTGATGGGAAAGGGATCAAGCGGTCCATACTGATTTTCTGGAAAGAAATTAAGGTCTCATTGAATTAAATGGCAAAACATCAGTTGATTTCAGGCAGAGCAGCAGTTCAGCCCTGGTATTTGAGGGGAAAGGGATTTTTTTTTCTTTTTTTTTCTCCTTCTTCTTCTTAAAATGCTGAGTTTTACGCTCTGTGTTTAAGCCTGCATTAATGAGAACACCTGAAGGATATGTCCCTCCCTTCCCAAAATAAATTCCACGGAGACTCCTCCTGTATATCCTCCAGCTGTATGTGCTCTAATTAAAAAGGCTGCGCTGCTTCCTGCTCAGAGGACTTCAAAAGGCTCCACTTGACAACACCGTGTGCCGCGCTGGTTCCTCTTACCTGTCCATACTTATTTATGGCAAGCACCATTCACTGGAAACCACAAACTGTGCCTGTGTTTTGCTCTGGCTGAAATGTATATCATGTTTACATGAAAGGCATATTAATGAACAAACTAATCTCAAAGGAAAAGACTGTAGGAAACAGGGTGTGTGTGTGGGGGAAATACTGCTGTTTGTGCTCGGCATCTTTTCTTTCTTGAAAATGAAAAGAACCTGTCACTTAATGCATGGCTGTTTTGATGCTGCACTTTTGCTTTGTTCTTAATTTTATATGGAATTCAGTAAAAATATGCATGATTTTGGTTATGGAAAAATATTTCAATTCCTATTTAGATTGCTGGTTAAATACGGCATTAGGCAATGTGACAATTTTCCTCAAAATTGTCTTGAAATCTAGCAAAAATAATGTCAGTACAAATCTACACTGCTTTCTTTAGATCTGAAATAATAGGAAACAAAAAGGGGGCCTTTATCATATTTAGAAAGTGACTTATAAAAACAAACCAACAAGCAAAAAGCAGTATTTCCCATTCTGCATCGTTGCAAAAATCTCTGATTAAACCTTTCTGCATCGGTGGAACTTTAAAGCTGTGACATTTTATCCCCCATGGTCCCTTGTACTGAGTTACTGCAACAGCATAAAAATCTGGTTTTATTTTTTCTTTTGCATTTGTACTTTTAAAGGTCATGGCAGGCGAAAGGAAAGGGAAGGGAAGGGAAGGGAAGGGAAGGGAAGGGAAGGGAAGGGAAGGGAAGGGAAAAGCAGAATAGCCGCTTGCTCTGAAGGATGGGCGCTGCAAGAAGGTGCACAAGCACATGAGATTTCTCCCAGGATGGAGGCACTATTCCGGGGTTCCCAAGATGTTATAAGCTCATGAGCATTTGGAGTAGGGGATAATTATGAAGGAAAATTAAATCTCTCACTGAAACAAGCAATAATAATACACAAACAGTCCTTATAGAGAGAGGGAAGAAAAAAGAAGGAAGGAAGGAGGGAAGGAAGGAAGGCGGGAAGGAGGGAAGGAAGCAAGGAAGGAAAAGAGCCGCCTTCA
>JAVCKT010021238.1:12304-31665 GCA_032273925.1 Rhynchotus rufescens
GATAAGGTGAGAAACGACCACTGGTCTTTTGGCGAGCTCTGTGCACCAGGGTAGACCAGAAGATAAGGAAACTCCTGTGCCAAAATTAGTGCTAAGGTTTCTGCTGATGTGACCAGGTGGAATCTCTTTCTAGACCGCAAATCTGGCAGACAGGGAGTTTGGAGGAAGCAGGGAGCATCAGCCAGGTGCACCTGGGTGCCTCATATCCCTGGTGCACAGGGTTTCCTGTCTTGTGCCTAGGCATTACCAGCCTCCCATGTTTGACAGGAAAGCCACCTCTCTGACTCCTGCCCTGATCCCTAGCACCCCTTGCGAGGGAAAATTTCTTCCTTGACCTGCAGGTGTCTGAAAGATAATGCTAATGTGACAGGCTGTAGTTGAGATCCTGCTTATATCAATAATGTGATTGTAACAGAGATGCTAATGGAAGCAGCAATTGCTCTGAACATTATGAGAACAATATCAGCTATTTCTGTGATGAATGAGGAGGAACAGCACACTCAGACTGCATGACCATGAAGTCTGACCCTCGTGTGTGCCGCCCCTGTAATTCTCACAGGAGAGAGAGGGAAGAAGTCCTTTAGGGAATAAGTACTGCCATTCTGAAGACAACAGTGATGGTGAGCCCGCACTCCTCTCTGTGAAGCTTTTCAAATATTTATTTATCCTTTACACTAGAAAAGTAGATCTTATTTCAATCTTGATTTTTTTTCTGCCTTGACTGTGCAGAAATTTGATATTCCTGTGCTTTTGTCAGCAAGAAGAAAAGCCCTTTCTCCATTTGCCCTCCCCATTAATTCTCTTTTCAACCTCACAGTATTCACAGGAAACAAAACCATGGTCAATTTTATATATAGCATCTAGAAATAATAATTTTTTTTTTTTTCTTCAGGGTGGAAGTAGCCAGCAATAGTTGGCCTTTCTAGATGGGGGAATGGCTTATTCAGTCATCTCTGTTTCTACGTTATGCTACTTCATTCTGCAAATCTGGCCAACAGCTTTAGCAACAGAGAACTAAAAGCGAGGGAAACAAAGGCAGCAGCCTGCAAGGATTTGCCTTGAAGTTTTTTTTCCTGCTCAGTATTTAGGGTGAGAATTTCAGGTACTGAAAGACACAAGTCTTGATGTTTGTGCTGTGGAAGCATCAAACGGCAAATGCAGAAAGCACAACAAAATAAGGAGAAGGGTAAGATTAAAAAGCCCAGGGGAAAGAAATAAGTGTAGTAAATAGTTATAAAATGCTCTCCCTAATAAACTCAGGTTAACTTTAGCTAGCACTATTACACAGTATGTATTTGGGACTTAGAGATAAGGGAGAAATAATGTAGAATTCAGTTACTTAAACTATTTCTAAAAGGCACTTTAAATGTCTTTGGAAACTTTAATCCATTTACATTATGTGGTGCACTCTTGAACTCTCACTATAAAGGAGGCTTCCTATCAACCTCAGGTGGCTGTAGATCAAATCATATGCCCTTGTTATATGCTTCTATTTAGCAGAGGCAGACTTCAAAATTTTTGGTATTCCTTTTTAAATCAAATACAATATCCAGACACGTCTTGTTTTAATGTTATTTTATGTTAAAAATAAGCCAGATTAGCCTAGCCCTCTTTATAACCAAAAAGATAAAGCAGTGGATTCGATTACAAGTGTTGGGGTTTTTTTTTCTGAAAAGGATGAAGATGATGGAGAAGAAAAATCCTGGATGCTAGATGCTTATTTTGCTGCTGCTTTTAACTGGACAGTCTCATTCTATTTATCTAAACCATACCTAAAATTACACTGATAACAAACAAAATTTCTGGTGCATCAGCTCATAAATCTGGAAATATCCTATGTTACAGGTAAGCAGAGAGCCCTTTCAGAGCATGTTTTTCAAGACTCAAATTCTTCCACAGAATGGCCTAGGCAATAAAATCAGAACTGGCATTCAGGCAACTTCTTACCTGCCTGCTTCTTATTCTGCCCCCTTGTGCACCCCAGAGACTTCAGCATTTCTAAGTCATCTTTGGTTTTCCCACTGTTAGCTGAAGATTTTTTTTTTTTTTTTTAATTTGCTTTGTTCTTTATAGTGAAACTGAAGAGCTCTGAGTTGCATTATTTTGCTTTGGTATTTATCCTCAAAGGAGAGATTCCAGGACAAACCTCTTTTTCTTCATGTGTCTGTGATATTGCCACATAGGAAGTGATTCACAGTTGCTCAGTTTAAGTGTCTGGTGCCATTTGTGATGCCCTGGTTTATCTGAGCAGCTCTCGAGCTGCATCCCGGGATGGCATAAGCCTCCTTTAGGGCCTGTGCTGTATCTTCCACCTCTGTACAGATGTCTCAGATACCCTAGGCACTAGACACCTAAAGTTAGGGACCTGGATCACCTCTTGCACTCTGATCTAGTTGGAGTGGAGGCATTTCAGTAGTATTAGGCCTATTCATAAGTATGGGAATTTGCCTTTTTCTTGAGCTTCCCCACTGTCTAATATTGTTGCTTTTCTTGGGAACCAGTGAAGATCAGTTTGGAAGGTTCGCTCCATGCTCTTGTCTCTTAAAATGTCTTAGCATAAGCGTTACAACTTAAGGACAGTTATTCTCTGAAGTCCACCAGATGAAGTCCACCAGCCTGTTTGACTGAGAGCTGGGATCTGTATGAGCATTATTAGCCTTAACATCTCATGAAGGTGGAGAGCTCAAGTTTAGGTGGGAGAAACCCACGTTAGGTGTTTACACCTGTTCAGTGAAGATACATATCCAAAGAAAACAGAAATTAATTGCAGTCATTAAAAACTACCCATCTGAGCTTAACGGCTTTTGGATTTAGCAGTTTGGACTGCTGTGCTGTAACAACCACCCTGCAGTACTCAAGTAATAGCATTTCATAGCACTGTCATGTTGCTGCAGAGCTCTCGTTACGCTCTGAGTTACTGTCCTGACCATCCTCGTGCACGCTGGAGTGTTCCTGGTGCCTCTGAACCTTTGACCAGAGCCTCGAGGCTGAGCTCTGCGCAGATGCCGGCGGCAGGATTTCTAACCTACATCTCGCAAAGATTCTTAGCATTGCAGTGGTTGCCACTGTAGTGCCTCACTGATCTAAGCCCCAGAGCCATATCCAAGAAGGGGCAGAGGCATCCCAGGTGGGAGTTGAGCAGAATCTAGGCATGCAAACCAACCAGGGAATCTGAGAAAAATAATTGCAAGCGCTTTCTCAGAGCACGCTTGAGATAACATAACACTTATTTCTTTGCTTCCCCTTAAACTCTCCCCTTTTATGAATGGGCTCTCTCATACAGCATTTGTTCAGGATACGGGAGCCAAAGGTTAAATTCTCAACTCTCTAGCCCTTTAGTCCCCTCCTTCTGTCCAGGGAACGGGCCTGATCAATCAGAGGTCATTTCTGAGTGGAGAAGAAGAAAACAACCTCACCCTTGCTTTTGGAGCTGTCACGATACAGAAGAAGGATTCAGGAGCCATACTTAGTAAGCTACTGATTTGCTTCCCTGAGTCCACTTGGAATTTCAGAACTTAGTGCTTTAGATGCTTGAGGCATCAGGCCCCACCTGTAAGTAC
Organism: Rhynchotus rufescens; assembly: GCA_032273925.1. Classification (NCBI taxonomy): domain Eukaryota; kingdom Metazoa; phylum Chordata; class Aves; order Tinamiformes; family Tinamidae; genus Rhynchotus; species Rhynchotus rufescens. The sequence continues at coordinate 15,865 of JAVCKT010021238.1, forward strand.
AAAGTCACCTTAAAAGCAGATGTTTTTATCCATGGTTAACCTCCCAGGAAAGCTATTATATTTCCCAGTCAAGGAAAACAAATTCAGTTCAATGGAAGGAGGTAAATGCCTAAATTTACAGGCACTCAAGCACATCAGGGCTCGGCAAGGAGATGATGGCAACAAGGGTAGAGACGGGGGCCAAATCAGGTGAGCCTGTTCTGCAGTCCACTTACAGGAAGGTGCGGGTGAAGACAGGCCAGTTCTTGTGTGTTTTCTTTTTAAGCCTGTTTAACTGATGGCTGTCTAGAAACTGCAAATCTGATGAAAAGGAACAGTTGCATGTACTGAGGGAAGTTAATTCTCCATCATTTTAAATTTCCATGTATTGATTTTTCATTTGTTTGTTTTGAGGAGAGACAAAGTGGGAAGAAGAGACTTTGCTCCAATTTTATGTCCTGTTAGTTGGAGATTGGAGGCTGAGAGCTTGTAGGTTTCAGAGCCTTTCGCATGGATTTAGTTTTGAATGACTTGAATAAAAGATGTGGCAGGTGCCTTGAGGTGCTGTTCTGCTCCAGAGACTGTCCAGGGAAAAAGAAAGAAAAAAAGAGAAGAAAAAAAGGGAACCTTCATATCTCATGGATCTGCTCTTTCCATGAACTTCTCTATGCTTTTTACCCACATCTTCAGCATGGATGGATATTAGGGGATGAAAGGATGTGGATTTCAATAAGTTCCCTTTCTGTGCCTACGTTTCTGCCAGGGCACTGAGGATGAAAATGCCTATGCTCTGGAGGTTAAGGTAGATCCAAGAGACTAATACAAGTAATGCAAGGCTCTGAGTGGAAAGGGGAAGCTAGAAGAAGGTTTTGTTGTAAAATGTCTTAGTACTTAGTTTTTAGCTTTGAGATGTGTCCTTTTTAGTGGCCAGTTACATAAAGGGTAAGGCTAATCCAACATCTCTTCTTTGGGTGGCAATACTTGATTCTTCATGTGCCTAACGCCTGCTCTGTGTGTATCTGTGCCTGTTAGCTCCTTTCTTCCTTCCTGCAGTATGTGGTGCATTTACGTCCAGGTGTGTGTGGTGGAAGGGTGATGCTTTTCATCAGCACAAAATCCATAGGCATCACTTCATGGATTTCCAGATACACAGCTTCACTTAGACACACTGTCAGGAAAATAGCATTTGAATTTGGCCTGAAATTGTAATGCAAGGATTATGTGAATCGTTTGGTCATACTCAGTTCCTCTACCAAGTTGATTATCAATTCTGTCAGTTTAAATGATATTTTGGGAATATAAATATTTGTAGTTGTGTAGATTATTTTTCAGGAATGGTTATTTTTTGACTTTTTTCCAGATAAAGATTTAGGTCTAGAGGCCCAGTGTGCCATTCTACTTTGCTCTTGATTTTTTAAAATAATTATTTTGAGGAAAAAGTGACAGTGGCTGAAAAAAGAGATATCTTAATTAACAAGTGATTTATGCTGTTCGTACTGAAGAATCAGTGTGTGTTAAACAAATGAGGGTACCAACTAATGGCAGACATACAGCACAGTGAAATAAAAGCTGCATCCAGCTGCAATAGATAGAAAAGGGTATCAAAATACAGTTTAAACTGCATTTTAGCTGTATTTAATTGTATCAAAATACAGTTTAAAGGATTTTTTAATGTATTTTGCAGCATGCTCTCTCAGACAAGGCAAATGTGAAAACATTTGATCCAAAGACAACCTGTTTGCAGGAATGCCTTATCACCACTTTTCAGGAAGCTTACTTTGTTTCAGAAAGTTTTGAAGAAGCCAAAGAAAAGATGAGGTAAATTCTTTTTCTTGACTGCAAAATCTAATTTTCTATTCTTCAGTGGTAGCAAAAAAGAGGTGTTAATTGTCTCTTTTCTCTCAGGGACTTTGCCAAATCAATCACTCGCCCCTTTTCTGTGTATTTCAACCCGTACACCCAGAGCATCGAGATCCTGAAGGACACGAGGAGCATCGAGAACGTCGTCCAGGATCTGCGCAGCGATCTCAACACCGTGTGTGATGCCTTAAGCAAAATGAACAGATACTTAGGGATTTGACACTTGTGGTGCTGTGACTTGCTGTCCACTGCTCTGTCAGTAGCCACTCCAGTAACATCCCCTGGCATGGCTAACTTTTCATCAAAGTGCATCCATTTTCCCTTTAGAGCTTGGCTTGTGTCGTTATGTAGCTCTGTCTAATTGTAATGTGCAGACAAACCAAGGCAATGCTAATTCATAAATGCAACATGGAACGTGGCAGCTTATAACCAGCAATTCCTCACCACAGTATCATGTGCAAGCGCCTGATTAAAAACTTATCTGGCAATGATTTTTTTTCCCTAAAAGGGTGATTCACTTCAACATACTATATAAGGAATAGTGTTACTGACTTCATTATGAGTCTTAGTTTATTTCTTTGTAATCTCTTTCTTCTTGTAAGAGTCCAGAAAAAATATTTGCGGAATTTTCTATTTTCTTTGTAAGAGAGTCAGTGTTTTGTTCTACAGTGGTAAAGACAATGTTTGGCCATGCACCTGTAACGAGCCAAGTTGCTCTTGTGACGGAATAATACAGTGAATAAAGCAGTGCTGAGATCAGGCAGGCATTCATCGCATCAGCATTAAAAGGTCTGTTGAAATTACAGCCTGAGAGACTCCTGACTGACAAATATTCCAGGTGGATGGATAATTGCAAAACGACATAGGACCTCTGGCAATTCTTGCAGGAAGGGTAACTCTGGTTCGTACGCATGGTACCTCTGATGGGTGACAGTCCTGAGTGTGCTTCCTCTGTGGCGTTTATCTCGGGATAAGAGTGGAGGTGCTTTGGTTACTCCAGACTGTTAGATGTGAGTATAAAACCCTTCTACATCACCGCCTGCTTTTGCAGTTGCTTGTGTTTTGAGGGGGCTCCTCTTGCATTTCGTGCGTAATTTGCCTTCCTTCATATGCCAAGTTCAACCTTGGGCATGCCTGGCTGGGTCTGCACTGTATCAGTATCAGCAGCTACAAAAGGGTGAGTATGGAGGTTGTTATTTAATTATAGCCAAGATGATTATCAGTGGGTAGATTACTTGTGGGGTGATTAAATCATGGAGACACCCAAGCTCCGAGCTCGTACCAGATGGATGCAGGTAATGCCTGTGTTAATAAGCTCCGAGCTGGCAAGCCCTGGCAGAAGTACGAGCTCTATCTGGGGACCGTAGTGCAGAAATATTTGAGCCAGCTCTTATCTGGAAGCAGTAATTATGCATGTCTTTCCTTTATCTGGGTTATTCCATTCTTCTATTAGTCCAGATAATAGAGAGTTGACTGTATTGTAGGGACCCTTGTTAATGGGAACCACATGGCTTATGCAGATCGTGTCAGTGGGGGTGACAGTGTCATAGCTTGTCTACATATGTGGAAAATAGGTAGGTATTGAAGCCCTTCTCCCAGCTGAAATCACTCTGCAGGAATTTTCAAGTGTCACCAGTGGTTTCAACATGAAAAGAGCACCACCTGATAGTATCAGCACATCCTTAAATACGAGGCAATCTGTAAGGGTAACTTTCATAGGGAAATGCGCCACCTCCTCAAAGATAGCTGTGAGATAACAGGAACTGCTCTGCCCTGTACATGATCCCTGCTGCATTTTAATGCTGCTGTCAATACAGTATGGAAAATGTAGTTTCAGACTTCACTGCAAGTGCCATTGGTACAAATGAGGAGCTGTTGAATTATCCCGTGGGGCTCCGTTGTGGAAGGAGGTTTTTGGCTTCCTGATGTTAGTGTTGGCTCTGTTAACTTGCACTTATCACAGAAGAGTTGCTTCTATGGCTTGGTATAGAGGCATCTTCTCTCTTCTGGTGTATTATAATAAAGCTCTTGTAGCTCCTTCTGGAGAAAATGGACATCACCAACATTTGCTTTATCCACTCTGAAAAATCTTGGCACAAAGATCTTACTTGGTTAAAGAACTAATGGAGTACTGACACTACTTAAATAAAATAAAGTCATGAAGAGAAACAAAGATGCAAAGCTTACAAAATTACTGAAGTTTTCCCGTGAATCAGAATTACACAGGGAAGCTTTTAATACTTACATTATCTGGATTTATTCTCTTTTTCTGAATAGCTTGAAATAAGGTTTCCGCAGCAATAAAACAAAAGAAGCATATCTTTGTTTTGTTTTGTACTGTTAACAAGTAAATCTTATTATGGATTAGGGAGAAACCCTTGAAATCCAATAGTCATTTTAGGACTAATGATGGCAAGGAAACTGTCTGCAATGAAGATATAATGTCAATGAAACAGAACATTGTCAAAGGATAATGGGCTCCTGCTGCTAGATATATGCTTAATCCAATGATTTTATTTCTATTATACAACATGATTAAAAATAAATTAAATATAATGGGCTAAGGAATAATAGTGATTTAGAGAGAAAATTGCTCGTTGTTCTCCTATGGTAAAGCTGCTTTCTTAGAGGCTTAGCGAGTAGCCTCGTGCTGGGCCGCAGCCAGTGAGCAGGCAGGGCTCGCGGGCTGCGCTCGCTGCTGCACTTCCCCCAGTCACAGAGAGGTCCCACTCAGCTCCAATTCTTCTGTGGGGTTTTTATTAGCAAATTAAGATCAGCCGTGCAGCAGTCTCCTTGGATGACAAGCTCATTTGGGCATAATGAGGGAATTATTGACAGTTATCAAATTACACTAACGTTTCATTTAAAACAGGCTGTATTTATCCAAGGTGCTTGTTTAGCTTTAGTGAGCTGGACTCTGGAAATTGGACTTCTGGCTTAGGCTCATTTATTTCCCTGTGTAATTCTGAACTGATGTTTTATGGGTCTGAGATATATGCCCTTGCTTTGCCTGCACAGAGTAAATGGGCCCAAGCTTAATGAATGTAAAGCATTGCAGTGTTTACCCCCATGCAAAGTCTAAAATGAAAAACAGCACTCTGAAACATTGCAGCAAATACAAATACCAAGTTTCATTTGCAAAGCAAGACATGGCTCATGCTTTTCATTTCATTTATTTGGTAGAGATGGAGTGGGGAGGGTGTTAGCACAATATATGGTGTTTTCTCTCTCCTTGAGACCTGTTTAAAAGTCTGTTTTAAGTTAGGCCCTCAACACACTTTCAAGAAATACAGTGTCTTTTTTCTTTCCTCTAGTTATGTTGACCTATTGTTGTGGAGTAAATTCTGGAAATTTACTGTAATTTCCATTTCCTGATGTACTGTAATGGACCAAAGAAATATTTTCACATCTCGGAAAGGAGCAGCAGGGCCAGAGAGCCGAGGCTTTCGCCGGCTAAAGCTGGTGTAGGGCTGATGCCAACCCAGCCTGGTCAGCAGCTGCTGAGAGCTATCGCTGGCCAGCAGCAGTTTGGCTGCTGCTTGATGAACTGGTAAGCTGGGATTGCTTAGGCTGGAGAAGGCTGAGGGAGGCTTGATAACCACTTTCAAACACCTAGGAAGAGCTGCAAAGCAGAAGGAACACACTGTTCTCCAGCCTCAAGAAGTAATGGACTGAAATTGCGAGTGAGGAAGATTAAGTTACGTAACAGGACAGCGCAACTGTGGGGAGCAGATTGCCTAGGGAGACAGCAGAGACTGTCGTTCTTGAGGGAACTGTTCAGATGAATCTCTGTGCAGAGTGGTGTTAGTGCTGCCTTGAGACCAGGAAACAGCCTGTGCAACATCTCCAAGGCCCTGGCACCAGCTGCCAAGGGAAGATGCAGCAGGAGCTGCAGCCGCCTCGTAGCAGTGGGGTTTGAGAGCAGCCTTCACCGTGCGCCTTCAGCAGCACCTCTGCCTGTCCCCTTCTCGGGAGCCTCCCCAGCGCTGCAGAGCAGCTTGTCATCTTTCTGTCCCACCACAGGGAAGGAAAAGTATAGCCTTAAACGTTGACTACACTGCTCTATTTCGGTTGTGCTTTAAGTTCATCTGAGAGGAACCCGTGTTCAACTCTGCTGTTTCTAGCAGCTACTCAGAATCTGAAGACTTGAGAGTCAGCAACCTGCATTTGTCCTTTTATAAACAAGATTTAGAGCTGCTCAACAGTATAAACAAAATTGAAATCCTGTATTTCAATATATTCTATCTGATTTGAGCAGGTGTTTCGACCTTTGGGAAAATGGTGCTAACTTGCACAGTCTGGAGAAGCTGGAGCTCCTTCCTCGAGCTCCAGAGCCTGAGTAGCTCCAGCCACACATCAGCCTTGGTGACGACCCTCACTCTCTGTGCTTCCAAGAGAGAGAAACCTTTTACGGGCCCCAATGTAGCCAGCCAGGGATCTGGGGAACTGCTCCCAGATATCTGCCATCCAGATAGGACCTCAGGGGCCAGATCAGGGTTGATGCAATGCCTGTTTGTTGAGGGAGTGAGGTTTTTCTCCATCCTGGTCCCTTTTTTTCAGCAGAAAAAAAAATCTATACCTTTTTAGAAATACAGCAGAATGCTCTTCAATCTCTGTAGAAATCATTATCATATTTCCAAATAATTTAGTTTTGTTCCAGGAGCTGCTCCCCAGTTTCCTTTGTTTGATTTTGTTTTATCCCTCCTATTAAGAGGTTGAGTTGCCAAAGGGAGTAATTCTGGTGTTGTTATATAATGGCTGTGCACTGTGGTATCAATCACTTAATCTCTGGAGATATTTCACAAATTCCTGCCTTCTCAGTGAAGAATAGGTCAACAGTGACAGATTCCTCTTCTGGGCTTTAAAATACATCTGAGACATGAAGCTGAGAGAGATGTTTTGGTTATACTTGTAAATATTTATTACTAAGGAGTGCTTCTAGTTGATATAGAGAGGGCTGTAGAGGTGTCCTTGGCATCCTTATTGGCAATTTCCTATAAATTAACCGAGCTTGGAGATTAAATCATGTTCTCCCAGGTTGAAGTAACCCGTGAATTTTGCATTGTTTCATTTTGTATCTGGTATGTGAAGAAATCATAGGCAAATATAAAACAACCAAAATTCCACAGTGTCTATTCAAAGCACTTCACAACAACTATCTTCACTTTAAAAGAAGTCCTCCAACACCTTAGAGTAAAAATTCGTATTTCTTTGCCAGTAGCTGAGATGTTAAGATGAAACTAAAAATAAGTGGTGACATCTTCTTGGGATTTGGCCTGGAGTAGACAGTTCGGGTGGAATAATGTGAAATTGGTTACATAGGCACGTGCTTTCAACCACAGCTAGTGATGGATATTCAGACAGACATTTTTTTAATGCAGCCATAAATTTAAAATGTTCAGAAAAAAATAATGGGGGTAAAAGCAGCTGTTGCCACATCACAGCGTTGGAAGAAAAGAGTGAAGTTTGTAAAGCTGCAGGAGGTGGATTTCAGTCCCTGCTCGACTGGCACGTGGCCTGAAACACAAACCAAGTCTGCCTACACCGCTGGCTTCTGCAGGAGCTCAAAATACTTTTGAATTGTGGTGCCATTTGACTTTTATTTTTCCATAAGGGTTATAATGAGCATTATTAATTATGGAATGGTTGATGTTCCAGCAGCTTTTTGCCTCCCGCTTCTCTTGTCCCCGCACACTCCACCCACTCTTGCTGCTCTGCATGGGACCAAAGAAATGCTGAAAAAGTGACACTGGCTTTTCCCAGGGCTTGACAACTGGGGAATACACCCGAGATGCCTCCCTGCCACCCCATCCCACCTCATAGCAAACTGCTACATCCAGAGATGTTAATGAGGCCAATTACTGGCAAATGAGTTCAAGCTTGTGCACACAGTGAATTTGCCGCTCTGGCAGAATTTGTTTGGGGGGGATCAATTTGGTTGAGTTCCCTTTTGATTATAAACCTGATCGATATCACCTATGAGGTAATGTTAGGAAGGAGCAAACTTCTCATGTCAGAGGAGGGCTGAGGAGCCCAAACTCCTCCACTGCTGCCGGAGCGGCTCGTGTGGCACCGACGGCCGGGCCCGTCACTTCAATTACAACCAGCTCAGAATGGGTTTCAGTCGCTGGGCCAAAAGGCTGCATTTTGCCTCCGCGTCTTAATCCAGATTCTTTTATTATTTTTTATTTTTTTCTGAAGCATATATGTATCTGTTAAAAGCCTCTTCTGCAGTGCTGTCTCTGGAATAAAAATGCAGTGCGCAGAAGAAGATGCCAGGGCAACCAAGTCTTGCCTTTTCTGGGATCTCATCGCTTTCTTACAGCGTCGGTCAACACGGTTAATGCAGCCGAAGGAAAAACCTTTTGGCCTATCTGTATGATGGGCAGAAGTTAAAAAAGCACCTTGGTCCCACAGGAGAGCTCTCACTCTTAGCATGTCTGTGACCTCAAACAGCCACTTTCTCACTTCTCTCTCTGGCTTTGTGGCAGCAGCTGCTCAGGATTTGTGAGATGGTGTTGATGGTGTTTCTTAGCTGGATTATTTGTATAGGCTGACAGGTATGCAGGAAAGGATGTAAGGAGGGGTAGGAAAGGGTTGAGGATTTTATGTCATAGCTCTCCTTTCATCCCTTTCCTTCTTACACTTGGCTTCTGCCTGAAGAGAAGGCCCAGCAGGCCCGTGATGGCGGTGCCACCCACAGGCCGTAGGGCCGCGTTCTCCAGAGCTCCCTGCCGCGGCCTCCATCCCACGGGAGCTCCAAGGTGTCGGGAGCAGCAGCCTCTCCCGGAGGCCGGCGGCAGGAGCCCATGGTGCAGCGCTGAACTTGGAGCCCTCGCTTTGGTTCCCACCCGGACCTGCCGTGCAGAGGGAGGCAGGTCTCGTGAGGCAAATACACTGTGGCTGCACACAGTCATTTCTGCCTTGTTGCTGAAGTGAAGGCTCCAGGATCGGTAGGGCTCTTGGCTGCAATAAAAGAAGTCTTCCTGGCCCTATTTCAGGGGCAGAACTGCTTTAAATAGCTTGCTTAGGAAGCCTAGCACTCGGAGACTATTAAAAATGTCAACGTATCGCACAGACCTCTTAAAAGCAGGAGGAAAGGGCATGGGCAACTGTGTGGTGACTGAAGGCAAGTATTGATTTTCCCTTTGCAACTCGCGCGCACAATCGGGCATGCTAATGGCATGGGGCTTGGGTGAATTCAGCTTCCATACGTCACCGCTCAAAACACTCAGGAGAGTCAAAACGGGGGCTGTTCTCAGCTGAATAGGCACAGAGGGCTCTATATAATTCCTTGTTTTCCTGCCATTACCTTATTTCCGAAGGAGAGGGAGAATGCTGCGTTCATGAATGCTAGGTAAAAGCTGTTGCGTTTTTGCAGAGCAGCAGCCTGGGTTTGTCTGAGTTGGAAATGAGAACCTGGTTAGAGGGAGTGAATTAAATCTCAGCTGTTGATGTCTCTGATTTGCAGAAGGGAAAGGGGAAGTGCTAAGTGAATATAGGAAATTGCAGCATTATGCGTTGTGAGAGCAATTCTTTCCATCCTTGTAGCTAATGGACTGAACAGAAAGTGAACAATTTGTTTCATACAATGATTCACCAACACTCTGTCAGGGTTTCCAATTCTGAGCTCAGTTTCATATTCAGCTCCCTGTTTACTAGTGAAATAGTACAATTCTCTGTCTACGTCTTGCATTTTATAAACAGGCAAGGCTGAAGTATCTGAAAAGAATAAAAATAACTATGAATCTTGTCTGTTTAAGGCAGAAAGGAGGGGATATGAAGCAAGTGTTATCTTTCCAGTGGATTATTAGAACACCCCTCTAAAAATGAAGTTAAATATCCTGGGAAAACAGGTCTGAGGGGAAAAAATGCCAGTGAAAGTCAGATTTCAATTTCTGTTTAATGTTTTCCCCAACCAGATTTGTGAAGAGAATTCACAAAACATTTCCTGTTTGAATTCCCGTGTCAAATTGTCAATAGTAAAATAGCTGGAACTGTAAGAGCTGAATTGGCCACATAAAGCTCTGGTGAAAAAGGGATGCTTCTCCCAGAGGCATTTGGTAAATGTGCTAAGTTGCCTTGCAAGACAGGATGACGTTTCTCTGCCTTTAACCCCAGTTTTATTGAGCACGGGAATCGCTTGAACTTTATTAAGGAGTTCAAGTTTTGAAGAGCCTGCCCTGGCCACATATATTTCTTGCTAATGGCATCACAGTGCTTGAATGAGGAAGACCCTTCCAGCAGAGTGCAATTAATAACTTATTCATGTTGACTGTTGGTGATGCACCGGAGTTTATCAAGGCCACTTGGTAGGAGGCTCTGGACAAATAACATGGTAAAAAAGCAATCCCTGTCCCAAGCCCTAGGGCAGAAAATGCCATAGTTGTTAAGGGAGTTAGAGCTGATTTCTCTGTGGTTTCATGCCCATATGATCAGTAGAAACTCAAGAATGTGAAGAAAAACAAACTGGGAAAAAAAAAAAACCATTCCTTTTAAGTTGACAAGCAAGTGGTACCAGTGGAAACATTCACTGCCGTGTGCCAGAGATCCCAGTCTCCCTGGCACTCTCTCTCTCTTAGGCAGCATTTATTCCCAGTGATTCTGTTGCATCCGTATTTTCAGTTGCCTAGGGCACTACAGCATAGTAACTCATGTTTCCCTTTCAGAAGATAGCTTCATATTTGCTCCTGCAGAAAGTACCTTTATTTCTTGCTGATTTTTTAGGAATGTTTTGTGGTAAGATGACAGACAGTACATCTGCTTTCACATGTTTGACTAAGTGCATTTGGCCTGCACATGTCCTACGCTGTCTGATATTTCTCAACACTGGGATCTGCAATGCCAAAACAAGCCCTAACCCCTCCTAGATTTTAAACGAAGATTGAAACAAACAAAACAAGCAGATATCTTGTTGCTCTCCTTCCTTTCTGTGTTTGAAATTACTAGTTGCTGTAATTCATCTTGTGTTTGGCTCCTCAGTTAGTCAGAGTGTCTAAGTGCATATGTGTAAATTAAAAAGAGGCCAGATTATTTTCCAGGCAGATTTTTTCTGTGGTCTCCGATGTCTAATTGCTGCCCAAGGTTCTATAAAGTTGCATATGAGGTTGTCATGCAGAAAGCAGAGCAAACGTTATGTAACTAACCCATATTGACTACCAGATGCCTCGAAATGCTCAAGACACGTAGCACGTTACGATCTGGTAGCGTTTTCTTAGCTTCCTACCCACTCTGCCTTCTGATGTTTTCCCTTCAATACGCCGTGACCTTGCTGTAATTGTGGGGCCTTCTGCTCCGTGCTCACATGGACAGATGGACAGTGGTGCCTGCAAAGGCTTCTCCACATTCCGGCCATTAGACTCCCCCTTGTCTTGCCTCAGAAGGATGATAACTGGTTAGCCAAAGCTAATGGTTTTAGACAAGTGCTTAACTTGAGCTAAAGAAATACTGCCTCTGCGAAGCAACAGTCTTTTGATAGATATTTAAAACTTCACTTCTTTGCCAGATGCATCTCTGCGTAATTGTACTTCACCAGCTGATCACATCTCATAATTACAATTACTTGTCCCAGCCCAGAGAAAAGCTCAGTTCATTTGTCCGAGTATTGATTAACTGGTATAGTCAAGATTACTTTACTTCACTGTGGATGGATAACCATTAATAATGTTATAATTACAGCACAGAAAGGATGGTGATGAGGGGCCAGATAGGAACTTCAATAGATAAGCAGACAGACATTAGTTATATAATGTAGAAAAAATTACACGTACTGTATTAAGGGGGGAGTTGTTAACCCAAGGCAACCACTGACAACAGTAAGCAGTTTGAATGGCTTTGCTGCACACACGGGGTCTCCTGGTAGGTGTCCCTGGAGATGAGGGAGTCTCTGCAGGCAAGGCCAGGAAGATACTTGCCCCACTGACACGTTAGGGCACAAGGCGCTTTGCACGTCAGTTATGGGGTGGAAGATGCACTGCTGCAGGCTGCTATGGGCTGCTGCAGGCTGCTGTGGGCTGCTATGGGCTGTTGTGGATGCTGCGGGCAGCCTGCAGCAGGAATTCAGCCCATTCAGGCTGGATCCTTTGTGCAGGCTAGTGGTGGCTGATTGAAGCTCTTCCAGTATCAGTACCCTGAATCCATCAGGAACAGCAACACCTGCACAAAGCCCGAGTGTGGTTTTAGCTTTCCAACCGGTCTGGTGAGGAAGGAAGAGGGGAGAGGCCGAGTTTCACATCCACACTAGAGGCCACAGTGGAGGCTGTGGGTTTTCCCTCGTGTCCTGCCCTCCTGCAGCCTGGCTGCCCTGCGCAGGGACGGGCTCCGTGCCTGGCTCGGGAGAGCAGCTCCAACCTCGGCCACGTTCAGCACCTGCCTGGAGCTACTCCCAGGAAACCTGCTCTAGCTGAGCTGGCCTTGAGCGGATCCTTGGACATCCCTTCCAAACTTGGCCATTGTGCGGTTCTGTGTTTCACAAATGCTGTTAATTTGCTGTAGTAATAGTGCCCTCAGAAGCTTTGCTATCTCTCTCCAAGCCCACATATGCATAATACTGCAGATCATGTCTATTTCTTTTTGTGGTAGGACCCACAACTGTGTCCACTTAATGTTTTCTTGTCTCAGCCATCTCTCATGCTATTGCTTAATTATATTAGAGGCATTAATCACTGAGCATTGTTCCTAACTAAGAGACTAAGTTCTCTTCTAATCTCCCATAAATGGACTAAGGAACTGAAATGAACTTAGGCACAGAGGAATACAATTCTGCAGAAGAAGGCAGCAACTTGCAGCTCATTTTACTTAGTGCTGTAAGCCTGTTTCTGGCTTCTTCCTTTACAAATTCAACGTTTTTGAGGTGTTAGTAGACTGAGCCGGAGTGCGGCATCCCCTGCAGAGCAGCAAAGAAATCCTGTGCGGATCCTTCCACTGTGGACAAACCCCAGAAGAAATGTCTCAGCTCTTTGGGTGCCCAAATCCAAAGACCAAGTAACTTTGCATTGGTCTGGGCGTGCTGGTTTTATGGTTAAAGTACAACTTGAGAAAATTATTTTCCAGAGCAGATAAGTTCATATTCTTAATCTCTTTGACCCCATTATGCAGACTTCACCTAATTTCAAGGATCTGTTCCCAAATCAGTTTTAAAACATGGTCGGTTAATCTGCTGTTCATCCATCACACAGGACAGACGTGACCCTTCCTGCAGAACAGCAGCGCATGCTTGTGTTGCCACATACTGCCCATTCCCCTGCCTTGTCCTGAATTATTCACACATTTTATGGAAATGCCTGGTTATCTCAGGCACTGCGTGTTTGGGCAGTATTTCACCTATCTGATAAGGCTGGAGGGACTCACCCTTGCCATGCACTTTATATTCAAACAAACTAGGGGTTAATTTGGTGCCAAGAGAACAGTTTTTAATTCTCTTTCTCGAGGCATTAAACTGCCAACATTAACTTGCTATGCTCAGCTCTCAGGGTCTACAAGGAGATGGGGTGAGCAAATTTGATAGCAGTTATAGTGGCATGTGCATGTAAATCAGGTAGAGAGTTCGGCAAAAGGAATCTCAAGCTAAGACAATGTGAAACTTTCCAAAGGCAAAACGATCCAAGTTAAAACTAAGCTCAGGCTAAAGTTTTGTTCTCATGGTTTTGATAGTTTGGGTGTTTGAAAACAGTAGCTCATTAGTTAATTGTTAATTGAAAATGTAGACAGTTGCTCTGACCCAGTCTGAAATATAAACCCCTTTCTTTGCCAGTGCAAATCTTGAAGTTCATTTAATTCATTTCTTTTGGTGACCTCTATTCCCTTCCTCCCCTCCCTTTTCCTTCAAGTTCTCCGAAAAGAAACAGCCCCTCATTTCTGATGATTCGGGTGCATAATCCAGGTATGCCCTTTTTATACACAGGTGGAAGTAAAGGCTAGTAGGGTAGAGGGTAGATAAGCAATAATCTGTCCTGTTCTCAAATACTGACCGTCTGGCCCCTCTTTACCACCGCTATCATCAACGCAAAAGCTTTATTAGACATTATGGGATACTTTGAAAAATCAAGAAGTTCCAGAGGTTTTTACCTGTCTGTTAAAGTAAATATCTCACAGCGTAGAGGCTTCTTCAGCAAAGCCATTGCAAGCAGCTCCTTCCCTCCCTTAAATTGGCAAGGCGGCAGCTTGCGCTCGTCCCCTGAGAGCCGCTCTGACAGTCTGATCACCTGGGGAGACAAGTGTCTCTCAGACGGGCAGATCCCAGGCCATTTTGGTAATTGTAGGTGCAAACGAACAGCTTGCCAGTGCCGATCCTTGAGTGCCCAGGGCTTGTGCTCACAGCAGGAGCACAAGGAACAAATTGCTGCCTTCAGCCCCAGCTCGTCCGGGGGACTCCAGGGGACTCCCTGGGTACAGCGCGTTGTAAATAGAGTAATCAGGAGGTAATAATGTAATGGAAAGTCTTTTGCAAGCTCTTGAGCAGCTGGAGTTGAGAGAGCCCTTGCAAGCTAATGCAGCTACATGATTGTCGGGTGCTGGCTGCGCATCAAACCAGACCTTCAGGTTGCAAACCAAAGGAGTGCTCCTTCTGTCCAAAAGTTGTTTTTAATGTGCCCTGATTGCTTCTCCCAGGGACATTTTCATCTTCCTCCAGCCTAATCTTGCCTTTTTGCTAGCCTTCACAGGGCCCGGAGGAAAATATTAGTCTCATTATGGGGTGGAGATATGCTTGCTGTCACCAGTATTCCCAGCAGGTGTGACGTCCAGCCGTCAGTATTCTGCACTTGAAAGAATTAGCTAAAGTGGTGGCCAGATGGAAGGATCTATGTCTTCACCAGATCCTTCCCTAAATCTAAGAGCCAGCCAAGATATAGGGACTGAAAGAGTCATCTAGGCTAAGTGTAGATACTTGAGTCCAAAAGCATGGAAAATGCCAGCTCCTTTGCTGCTTACCCTCTAGAGATATTTGGGCTCCTAAAGTGCTCCAAGGTTTAACTCTGACATTCCCCCACCCCTAAGTCTTTGTAAAAACCCAATGGTGCCAATGTAAGGAGAAGTCTGACTCTGATTTCCAGTTAGGCATCTCTTTGAGCAAATCTGAAAGTTATGATTGAATTAGTGTTCTCTGTTGGAATCACGAGGATTCACTTCACAAAATGAGAAGGAAATGATCTTTTGTTTTTAAAATAGAGGCAGGGAAAGCCCCCTCCCTCTTGCCCTGAAATACAGTAGCTAGGTGGGTGCAGAACTCACCAAATATGTTAAGATGATTTGGATTTTGTTGTCACCAGCATGACAGTGGAACCCAGCATCTACTGGAGGTGTTCCAGCTACCACGGTGGGGAGGAAAGGCTTCCTGTCTCTTCAGAATTACAGCTCTGTGAGCCAAAATTTAAAGCCCCAGTGTTAGGGAGGAACACAGTTTGGGTTTGCTTCTTTTCTCTTAGCTTAGCTATGCCTGCTTTGAGTGAATATTCCCCAGAGCTACAGTGAGCATCCAAGTCAGCATCAGTGCTATATTCTCCTGGTAAAAAAAATAAATTCATTACAGTGTTTCATGGAAATACTCACTTGGCAGCTGTCCACCTTGTGAGCAGCCAGGAGCAAAGGAGGAAGGGGTAATCCTTTATTTTTGTGCATCAGAGAAGGAGGACATAGTTGTCAACACGGCAAGACACAGGGTGTCCCTTCAGCCAGTCACCACGTTTGTTCGTGCTGGAGCAGCAGCAGGCAGAGCCACTGAGAGCCATGCGGGTGACGGGACCATGGACACAACTGGAGAGGAAGGACAGACATTGCAGAACGGCTGAGGTCTCCCCTCAGACCCAGCGGGAACACAGAAATGACTAACACAACTAAAACTGCCAAATACATTTTGCATCCTTATTGGTTATGATTCCTGAGGGAGGGGAAAGCCAATGCTAAAATAGCCTTTTTGATTTTTGGATCCCAGGATGAATTTGCAGGACAAGCAGTCTGTGAAAA
>JAVCKT010021238.1:31675-52878 GCA_032273925.1 Rhynchotus rufescens
TACTTTTAAATTGAAGGGAGTTGAGGTGCAAGTCTATGGAGAAATTTTAACTATGGATTCTGACCATGCTATTTTTTGCAGAGATGATTCTCAGAGCAGAAGTGCTCTTAAATGAATACTAAGCAGTAAAGACGAGAACTTGGATAGGAGCTATGTGGAAAGTTCATTTAATTTAGAGAGAAATTGCATTTTTTTTCCCCTGTAATTGCATATAAAATACTTTCCCTGTACCCAAGACTCAGGCTATTTGATGAATTAACAAGACCGGCATGACTGAGTCATAGAGTATCAAATCTAAGCTTTTGATAAAACAAGTGAATTTCTAACCCTTTTTTTTTTGCCAAGAAAATCTTTGCACCATGTAATTAGCTTAATGTTGTCTGTCTGAGTCTGCAGACAGCCTTAACAGAAAAGCGTGAACCTTTCCACCCTATTCATCTCAATGAAGTGCTAGCTTCACACTCCTTGGTTTCACTCAATGTCAGCGCTACTTGTTTTATTGCTGAGTGTTTTATCTGAAGGTCTGGAAGGGGTCGGTGTGCTGGAATATGCAAGGAAGGAAAGGCAAGGAAAAGAAGAGAGATGCTGTAGAAAAAAAGAATAAAAATAAAACAATAAAGAAGAAGGAAAACAAACTACATCCATCTTGAAGATGAAAACATTTTCTCTTAAGAACGCTTGCTGTGATAATGAAACACTTAACAATGAAACCTAAAAACCGAGTTGCTCTGTAAAGGACATCTCTGAATTGCAAACAGTGCACATTTGCCACTGATAAGACAGCGGCTGCGCAGTTCAAGGGACTGTCCCCTCGTTTTCTTGCTCTGTGAATCAGAATTGCAAGTAGATATTGGCCTTTTCCGATGAGTTTTATTCTGCACTGCAAATGGAATGCTCTGCAAACCGTGGCGTCTTTTACCTCTTTAGTTACTGAGAAGGGATTTTGGAAAACACACTCCTGGATTACCTGAAATTTACGGTAGAGGCACTGTGCGTGTTTGGAGGGGAAGGGGCAGATTCCTGGAAATGGGAACAAATGGCAAGTGCAAAAATTGTCTGTAAAATGAATGCAGTGATGCTGAAGGGCACAAGGAGTGAATGTGCCCTTTTGTACAAGGAGGGACCATGCATTGGATCTAATGAGACAGACCTCGGACACACGGAGCAGGAGTGGGAGAAGTGGCCAGCTGTGCTACAGTTCTAGCCAGGGGAAGAAATACTTAACCTAAAGTGTTCAAACTCAAGACCAGACACCAGAGAGGTGCCACACTGGGCAGGGCAGCCCCCTTTCCACTGTCTCCAGGGTGGTGGGGAGCGGGGACACACATGGCCTGGGATGAAGCTCTGGGAAGGGAGACTGCTTCATGTCCCGTGGTGGAGGGAACGGTGCCTGGAGGAGCTCTGCCCCTCGCAGTGATTTTGGCCCTGCCCTTCTCCACACTCCGCCAGCCAGGGTGGCTGCTGCCGTCCTGCTGCTCTGTGCAGAGGGCACCGAGCCTGTCCCCGCACCTCAGCTCTCCTCAGCCTCGCGCTGCGCCATCGGGTGCCCCAGGGACCGCAGAGCAGCCATGGCCCGTTCTCGCCGCCCCCGCCCAGGTGCCTCGCCTGGAAACGACCCCGCGGGCCCTGCGGAGGTGGCAGCTCCGCCTGGGCACTAGGGGCTGCTCCATGCCGTCCCGGAGCCCGCTCCCCACAGCAGACACGGGTGGTCTGCCCGCCATGTCCTCAGCGACCTCCCCCAGGGGCCCCTCCGCGCGTGCGGCTGCTGCCGGGGCCGGAGCGCTCCGTGATGGCGGCCGCGCTCTCCTGGCCTCCCGAGTACGCTGATCGCCTCCTGTCCCGCCTCAGCGGCCTGAGCTGCTTTGGAGAGAAGCGTGAGCCAATATGGAGAGGCAGGACAGGCGCTGGCTGCACCCCCTCCTCCACGTGTTGCAGTGGGGTGGAGGTGGAGATCCAAGTCCTTGTCCCTGCGCAAAAGGGCCTAAGTTTGCTGGTGGCTTCAGCACCATCGTGCTGGGTCCTTGCCCACCTCCCCACTGGTTTTCAAGCTGCTGCAGTCAGTGGCTTGTCTCCCTGTTATGTAGATGGGACTCTCCATTCTCAGTTTCATTTTCTTCTAGCCACCAAAACTGGACAAACATTGGACCATAGTTAGGGCAAGAGAGAAGTGGCCAGTTCTGGTGTCTGTTGCTCTTGAAATGTCTTTAATGCCTCAAGGATGAATATTGTAATCTTGCATGTTCAAGCTTAGATACCCTTGTAACAAACTGATGAACTGAGAGTCCTCTCCATGTTGCAGAGGAAAACCCAAAGATACGCTGCAAACGCTTGTCTCTCGTTTCTTTAACCATGACCCGAAAAATGTGATTTTTTCCCCCTCTCTTTCAGAGAGGGAGCCTTGTCACACTTTGATGCCCAAGGACCCCCTCAGGTCTACTGAAAAGAGTTCTCGCTTCCTTGGAGAAGGAGTGGTTGCAAAGAGCAATGCTGGAGGGGCGATGGCGGATACGGGAGAGCTTCGGCTCCTGTCGCTGGGCCAGAAGCTGGAGGGAAAGGCAGCGTGGGTTGAAGTCAAGGAGCAATAAGGAGGGTAGAGAAGCGAGTGCTGCTGGAGTCCGTCCTTCATTGACTGAATAAACTACCCAGCACAGCTATAACAATAAATAATTTTATGAGGAGCTAGATAAGCTTTTAAGGGGAAAAATGGTAGGGGGTGTAACTGCAAATTGAGGAGGAAAGCAGCTGAGATGAGTTTCCCTGTTGCCTTCTGTCCTCCGTTTGGCAGCAGCTTGTTTGTGAAAAAAAGCAATCAACGGTAGTTTATGATGCTAAGACATTTCTATGACTTGCACTCAGTGAAAATCATCGATGTTTCTGCTTTAACTAGATTTTGCTCCTTGCAGCTGGAAGCATTGCACTGCCTCAAATCCTATTTTGTCAAACCAGGCAATGAGTAAAATCACCAGTTCCTTAAAAGAAAAGAAAATGTTGTCCCAGGAGTTGAGAGGGGAACTGCTCATTACTTCTGCAATTAGCAGGAAAGCTCCCCCTTAAAGAAACACTCAGCCCCTTCTGATTCCACATGTCACAGCTAGCTGCCCTACCTAATCACCAGGTGCCATTCAGATTGTAGATTGTCACCATTTTTAATGCGTATTGTGGAAAACTCTGATTATGTGTCGCAGTGAAGTGCTCTGAGAGCCAGGCCATCAATATTTCCATCAACTTGTCCCTCTCCATCATCCCCAGGACTCCACTTCCTGAAATACAGCTCGAAATACAGTTTGGGTTTTTATTCCTGTGAAACCAGCCCATAGGCAAAGGGCATGTTACCTTGGGAACAAGGTTAAATGATAACCTGGATTTATTGTGTTTTTTTTCCCCGTCTGTATTTTATGATGAAAATGTAAGATGTTGCGAATGGTTCATCATAACATATGCCATCAGAAGCATGCCAAAAATAACAAACTGAAGCAGCACACGGTATGTAATGCTTGCATACTTCTCCCAGAGTTAGAGAGATCATTGAAACAACACATGTCAGATGCGATTACTGTCAGATAGTTGGGGCCATCTGTTAGAACCCGAGATCAGGACCTGCTGCTTTCCCTGGAACAGCAGCTCCACAAAGGACTGTAGCAAATTCAGCTAAATCCATTCAGGCTGGGGGAGTTCATCTGGGGGTTTTGCTTGTTTTATTTCAAGATTTCATGAGGAATAAAACCAATAATATATTATGGATATACTGGGAAATCTGGGAAGAAAAGGAGAAAAAAAACCCTTCTTTTTCTGGGAGTGTATTACAGAGACAACAAGATGAGGTCTATAGTGTCAGGACAGGAGGTGTGCATTTGGACCCAGTGATGGGCTTCATTTATGGAGATGCTTGGCAAAGCATCTCCATAAATAAGGTTCTTGCAAGTGTGTGCATACTAATAAATGACAATTTGGTAGCAAGCTGCAGTTTTATATGATGTCGCATTAATGCAGCTGGTTACACCAATGCACACATATACATAGGCTTTTAAAAGCAAAGCAAAAATTTTGACAGTTACATATGGAATTTACATGGAGATTCTCTTGGTGGTTTACCGAATCTCAGCTGGAAAACCTTTACATCTGTTTATATAGAATGAGGTTCTTTGTAAATTGAATCCACGAGGAATTTTGCAGCAGTGGGCAGCAGCAGTCTGCATTTTGCCCATACAGTAGCTGCATCAGCTACATGGACAACACACACAAGATATGTGTGTGTTTTCAGCAGTATTAATATAAAGGGACTCCTTTTAGTCCCACTCTTTATATATGTTTGTGTATTAGCCATACATTTTATCAATGTATTTGGTAATAGACTTAAGCAATGTCCTTGATGACAACAGAACACTGAAGAAGTAAAAAGTATTGATGTGGAAGAGCAAAAGTCATTGTTATAGAGTGAGACATGGGTCAAATGCTATGAAGTGGGAGTAGCTTTCAAATATGGCAAATGACATCATTGAGGTGGAATATTTTGCTGGAGATTTTGTTTTACCTCATACTGGTGAAAGACTTGGACCTAAATCCCACCCATCCTACACTTCCCAGTTAGTGGGGGCTCTTGCACCGGGCAAAGCCCCTGAAGCTTCACTTCACCTCTGATGCAGAAGAAACTTCTGCTTTGACATCTCGGGCTGTGCTGTATCCTATGAATACTTCTCCTGTGGGCTCGGGATGCCCACGTCTGTTGCAAGCAGCTCCCTCTGCTCACAGGGAAACTGGGAGCGAGGGATGACAGAGCTGGAGAGACCCACCAGGGAAGGCCACTGGAGGCCAAAGGGACTGAAAGCAGGCATGGAAATAAAGAGTGAGCATCAGGGTGATGCCTTGGTACGTGCGATGCAGGAGGGAGATATGTCAGGAAGGGAGAGGACAGCTGGGGATTTGCTGCTAGCGTCACCTGGTTGTAGCATCTAAAATCCAGGCATGCTCCTTAGATTGTGTTTCAGATTTGAGTCCCCATTTCCAAACAAGCCCTCCCATCATGCTGGACCCCAGGCAGAGGATGGGAGCTCTACGCACTGCGGCTTCGTGACCTGCTCCTGTACTTCCTCTCGTGTCCCCTTGGGTGACAGGAACCTGGTGCCGGCCAGAGGCTGCTGCAGCAGTTGTGGGTGGTGAGGAATGATCCCAACTGCAGCACCCACTAAATACCTGCCCTCGTCAGGGGTCACTAGCAGTATAATGCAGTGGGAAAGTATCTTATGACCAGGTTTATTTCCCTTTCAGGAGAAATTCCCCCAATAGATCCCCAAGTAGATTCTGTTATCCGTCCCAGCCAGTTTTACTCAATGGCATGAGTTTGAAATACCTTATTGGAAGCCTTGCTTCACTGAAATGCATCATGTCCAGAGCAAGGCAAAACAGCTAGGACTGATTTTAAGACATGCTGGAAACTTCTGGGATGGTCAGGTCCCCTGAGGAAGTAAGCAAAGTAGAACTGAAAGGTGAGGTGGCAGTTTCTGGGCCAGGCAAAGAGCTCACTGTCAAACCATGGGGACTGTGGAGTCATTTGTCACCCTGGAGAAGAGCTGGTCTGAAAGAAAAGCTTCTATAGTATGAAATAATTCCTACCTCTCCCTCCTCCCCCTTCCTCTCCCTCCCTTTTCAGGTTGGATTTCAGTGTTATTTGGGGTGGAAGCATTTCTCTGTTTTTGAAATTCCTGGCAAATGAGAAACTCCCAGGACAGGCCATTTCAGTTCAGTGAGACTGATGTTCTTGTCACTGTTGCTGCTACCTCTGGTGCAAACGGACAGGAATGCCAATTTCTCGGAGCAGCTGCTGGCAACTTTCACCAAATAGGACTCCAGGGTGAATCCACCGGCAGCCGGGCTCTGGGTGAGGGATCGCGCAGCTTCCAGCGTCTCCAGCCTGGGACGCGTGTGCCGGAGTCGGGAGTGCGAGTCTCAGAGGGCCCCCCCTGCATCACACAGGGGCTCGAGATGCACCGAGTGACCCATTGCAGGCTCAGCAAGGTGGTATTTTTGACTAATTTCTGTTTTGGTACCATTTGCTAACAATTCTGAAGTCGCTTTCAAGAATGCCTGTAATCTAAGGGCACAGTTTCTCTCTGTGCTTCCTCTACGGATAGGCACTCCAGTTTCCTTTAATAGCCTGTCTGCATGTGACCAGAAAAGCTTCGGAAAATAGGTCCACTTTTAAGGCTGAGGAAAAAGAACAGTCAATTCTTTAACAGTCTGGCTGGCACTGAGGCAATTCCTGTATATTTCATGGTAAGTGGTAATAGAAAACCTTCATAAAGGAAACCCTCAACCATCCCAAAGTGCACTTTCCGTGAATGAATTCGAACACAAAAACTGCCTGCCTGCAGTCGGCAGGAGCTCAGCTCTGAGACGCCTCGACCCGAGCGCTGTGTCCAATCTCGGGCATAATGAGGACACGGGGAGAGAATATTGCTAGTCCCGCTGCCGGGCACTAAGTAATTCCTTGCTGGAAGAGGTCTGTGCGGTCCCAGCAGGGCAGGATGCAGCCCCGCCGCAGAGGCTGGCCACTTATGTGGGTTTGCAGAAAGTGCTGTCAAAACATTTTTCTCCATGAGGCTTTTTGGGAGCGACATAACTCTAATGTTACGAAATTTTAGTTCTGTGTGGCTTTCTGTGGCATATGATCATATGGTAGGTTTTAAAATTCTGGTGAGTGAAAAATAAGAAGTAGAATGTGAAACAAAAGAGAAACACATTCTGTATGTTTGTCTGCTGCTTTCTTCCTTGCTTGATTTTCCTTAGGTTTCAAGTGAGCTTCTGATGAAGAATTTGGCTAAACCTTTCTCCAGAGCACAGGCAAAATGTACTTTTCAGTGCTGAGGAAATAGAGGCTTCCTTATAGTCTTTAACGAAGATAGTCCCTGAGGTAATAATCTATATGGGGTAGACTGAGGCTGGAGCTATTTTTTTTTCCAAGGGAATAGTGCCCTAATATGTGCTCCATTCTTTTCCTCTCATGCCCTTCGGTTTGGCAATAGCCCCTACTGTAGTTTTATTCAGCATGGTTGAAAATCTGAGAATGGTTCCTCCTGAGGACCTTGCAGAAGTAAGGAGGGAGGAAGAAGGAGGCAGCTTGCCGTGAATTTAAGACCTTTTTGATCAAGACGAGAGCTCTGAAAAGTGATAGATTCCCGAGGGGTGATTTTAGGTGCGTGCTCTGGAGCTGCAGTTCAGTGCTGCTTTTGCTGCACCCTGTGGATTTGGAGGCAGAAGAAATAAAATCCATGTTCCTGAGGCACCAGGTCATAAGAAATTAAGAACGACTGAATCGCTTGTCCCCAACTATGGCCAGGAGCAGGTCCTCGGGGAGGGAGTAAGAGAAATGGGCCAGAAATGGTCCCATTTGGGCTCCCCCAGAAATGGGATCCCAAAAAGTGTTGCAGGGTGCAGAGGGCAACGTGGGGAGTTCAGTTGACTCTGCCACCATTGGGGCCCCTTCTTTTGGGCCGAATTCTTCCCAGTAAAAATCAGAAGATTTGGGTGCCTCCAGCTTTGCCACGTGCCTTGTCTGTTCCTAGGAAGCAAGACATAGAGCCATTTAATAGACTTACCATATAGCCAGAAGGAAACCCATTTATTCATTTTATCTGTTTTTTTCTCCGCCTTGAGAAACTAGTCCAAAGCCTGATGTGGTATCAGGGCAGCCAGAGGAATACTGACAGTTCTCATTTTGCAAACTTTCCAATGAACCCATTTCCCACCACTGCTGGTCACGTCTTTCATTATGCCTTTAATGAAATTGTATTGACATATTTATGATCTAATTAAAAAAAAAAAAGATACCAGGAAAAGCAGATTTTAAAAAGTGAGATGCTTTAATAATGACTTCATAAATGATTTTGGTTTTTTTTTTTTAAGTTATAACCTTTGGCAAAAGGAAATGTGGAAAATTCTAAACCATTAATGAAATGGCTTCTGGACTGTGCCATCTAAATCCTTACAGTGCTTTTTCTGATGCCTCTTCTTTAAATTTGGTACTCTTCATTTTTAGCATCCATGGGGCAGCTGGCTATATGTGTTGGACCTTCTTCCCACACAGCCCATTTATCCTGCTATTATATTTTCCAATTCTGTTATCACTGAGAAGATAACACTTTTAATATACTCAGCTGATCCAGATTTATAATATCTTGGACTATGGAATTCAGAGGGTTGGAGAAGGATTTAGCATCTGTTTTGAAATTGCAAGGATTTGCCAGTAAATTTTGTAACTATTCTGATGAACATCTGTCGCTTTTTTCTTTGTGGGACAGTTGTCAGTGCTTGTCAGTGGATCTGCGAGTTTGCTGATTTTGCAGATTATTGTGCCTTTCGGATTCAGATTTCCTGAAACATGGAATCTAATGTGTTGATGGTGCTTATTTGCGTGTGTGCAGTTCTGGTTTTAAGAATAGATGATGTGTCATTTTTTGTAGCTTTTTCTTTGTAAACTCGTAAAATGAGCCTGATTGAGCGCTACTTCTTTTCCCTTCACTTACGTGAGTCATCCCATTGGTATCTCCAGGCTTCATAGCATCAGAATTTGCTTTCATGAAGAAAAGTTTATTGGTTGTATCCCGGAGGTCGCAGCAGACTTGGAAAATAAAGGTCACGTTGTATCCTGAGTTCAGAATGCACAGATGTTATGTAAAGATAAAATCTGAAACTCAAAAGGAAGAAAAAGACATATTTGCAGCTGTATGATGTAGATGCAAATGGATAGCAAATAATTTAGTGCTGAAAGTGTGTGGTTTCTTTTTTTTCTTTTTTTCCTTTAACAGAACAATATCATAAAAATAAGCAAACAAGAAAGAACCAAAATGGGTAAATGAATTACAGCACATGCTCAGTCTCTCTTAAATATGAGGCTGGGGGAATATATGCTAGTTCCTGGGGATATGACCAGTAAATATATAGACCCTTAGTGGCAAGTCTGCCTTCTTAGAACATTAGTTCCTATATCATAGATGAAAATAAGGACATAAACATCAAAAATAAAGAAGAGAAACAATATGTATGCCCAGGAGATCTCTGTAATCTCTGTATAATCAAAATCAGTTGTCTCTTGGAGATTTAAAAAGTAGTTTATGCATTGAGAGAGTTCAACTTTCCATCAGAGGAATAGAATAGATATATCTGTAATGTATCAGGGTTAGTCTCATATTTCCTTTCTTCTCATTTCATTTGTGTTTCCTTTTAAAATTCACAAATTCACCATCCTTAGGTGAGGATTCCTTATTAGGAACACTGCAGCAGTTCCTGTTACCCTGTGCCTGGCGGGAGCCAAGTCACCAAGAAAAGGAAGAAGTTTGGCATGGGCTTGCTGGCAGCACAGACGTGCACGATGCCTTTCAAAGCTTTGTGCTTCTATAAAGAATCATCTTCTGCAGCTCTTTTTTCTCGAAGTTGGAGTGTGCCAGTTCCAGAGGTATTTGTCTATCTTCTGTCCATTTTTATTTATGACCAGCAGACCTCAGCAGCGTGTCCCTTCTGGCTTCTCCATTTCAGCATGTGTTTAGATATAAGCAGCTTTTCCTTTCGTCCCGCTCGGTGTCGTGAGGAGCCGAGTCCCTGTGAGCTGGAGCCCCCAGCAGGGCTCGTGGCAGGGAGCTCCGTCACGGGGACCTGCCCAGCGCTCGTCTCGCGGCCCCGCACGGACACACGGAGCCCCCTCATTTACCGGAGAGCAAAGGATGCCCTGGCACGTTTCACCACAAAAAAATCCACGTCCCTAAAATGCAAAGAAATCCTAAATCAAGGCGGCGTTCAGGCCTCTTGCTAGAATCTTACTGCCATTGCAGCTCAATTACGCTGTCACGTTAACGGCCATTTCAACATATTAACTTTTAATGCAGCAGAACTATTGCTGTGCCTGAGTCAAGATAGAAAAATAAGGTTATAATGCTTAACTGTACAGCCTACAGTATTTAATCGTGCTGATGATTGAATCTTAATTGATAAATTTACCATGCAAGAAGAACAAGGGAAAAAGGTGATCGTATTCACATACCCTGCTTTACCTAAAACTTCTGCTTTGTGTGGTTTATTAAAACATGCCATGTTTAAAGCAATGGATAATTCACTATTAACTGAAACTACCTACAAACTCATATTGAAATCTACATGTTCCCCACTTTTTTTTTTTTAATATTTGTAATATTTACAGCATTTAAATGGCTGTAGTCTCCAGAGGTCACTATGGGGTGCTGTATTTCACTCTCTTGGATAGGGAACAGAAACATAGATAGAGTAAGACAAAGTAAATGAGTTCCCTGTAGTCACAGGAGGTGTTTGCAACGGAAGCAGGACCAGAGCTGAAGTTCTCGGGTACCTCAGTAAGTATGAGACCATCCTCCCGTGTCTTTGCCAGAACAAGCAAGCAGTCAAGGCGGAATATAAAGATTTAAAATGTAAAGCTCAGTATGTGCATATGTTTGAAAGCTACTGTGTGACATGGTAGTCCAGTGATGATGGGAACTTTTCATTATGGATTTTCACAGTGACATAAATGCTGGAGCAGACTTGGCATTCCAATAGTCCTGTCTCCAGTCTCCCGTGTTGAGAATTACAGTTGACCCTTCAATAAAGAGCACAGAAATTCTGCAGCAAACAGGAGTGGGATTTGGGTCCTGCTTGATGTCTCCTCTAAGTCTCAAATAGAGATTGGCATAACCTTCTGGCAGGATATTTGACATCTCCTCTTATGTGTGTTCAGCAAAACATCCTTATGTACTCGCATAAAAGTGCCTTTTGAACTGTGGTCTATGCTTAGCCTTAGTCGCAGGTTGTTTGCACTGTCTGTGGAAAAAAAAAAAGAAGTCAGTAATGAACAGAATTTCATTGGTCTTTATTTTATAAAATGTCTTGATTTTGTGCCACAAAAATGGATTAAATAAATTCAAATGTTATTTACCAATATGATTTAGAAGTAGCTCATATACTAAAAGTCCAAAAAAACCTAGCAGCGTCAGGTATTACACCAAAAAAAAGTAGTAGTTTTGCTTATCTGTATGGTATACATATGCCTAGAGCAATTCTAAGGATAATTTTAGATAATGCATTCATAAACTAATAGGCTTTGTGATGTATGTGCATGAAAGTTTACTCAGTATATAGTGTGACTATTAATTTGAAAGGGCTGCACTGTGCCCTTTGTAGGAGACACAGTGGTTTAAACTTAGCTGTTGGTTAAAATTTCAATCTTTCAAAGCAAACTTTAGAATGGATCTATTATGATGCCACCAAACTCTATGTGGGTTGGTGCTGTGTCTAAGTAGTTAGTGACCCGATGATGCTGCTGGTCTTTTTTAGCAGTAAAATTAATGATACCTTCCTTTATTAATGCCTTAAATGCCTCTCAGACTATTTCAAGTGGTGATGTACTTGTTTTATTTAATGTGGAATTAATGAATTAATTTTATTTATTGTGGACATCATTAATTAATTAATTTAGCTTTGGCCTTTACAGGAGGTGCAGGTGGGTTAGCCTGGGCGTCCTGCTTGTTCTCCTGATCCATGGAAGGACAGTCTTGCTGCAGCGCAATAGAGGGAGGAAAAATAACAGCGCCAGAGAGCCTGGTCTGAATCCATGCTCAGCAGCATCAAACCCCCTTCACCTTTATTCTCAGTTGATCCACCGTTAAAGGTGAAGTGTTTTTCTTCGTGTTTATTAAATTGTTGGCCTCAGCCTCGCGATTGCTGAGCAGTGCCTGCAGTTGTGCCATTAGCAGCTGTGTTCGTGGAGCTGCCCTCCCCGCCAAGGGCCTCACGCAGTCGCCTGATGGCAATGTTAGGAACAAGAATTTAACAGCTTTCCTGAGGGCAAATGTTTTATATTTCCTTAGTGAACCCCAGAGACCTGCAGGCAGGGCTACTTAATTAAAAAAATACCCCCTGGCATGCTGAATGCTAAGCTTGGCTTTGCGGCTGACTTGCTCCAGCTAATGGGGCTAAACTTCACCACCTCCACCCCTACCTCGCCGTCCTCCTTGTTCAGCCAGACTGGACCTGTCCTCTGGCTTAACCCTGCAGCTGTTGCTCGATACCTACCCCTTTTTGAGCATTCCTACTATATATTTCTCATCATATGGGAGGGCATTTGCTTATTGGACTCGATACATATTTGTGATATCTGTAAGGATCTTCTGCTTGCCCCTGTGAGGCCACAGCAATACTGTAGCATACATAGATAGGCTCAGCGTGGAAAGCACTGAAATCCCTACTCAAGTTAGCAGCTCTCTCCTGTTTTCCTGCTGCAGCTATAGTGGACCTTCTAGTTTCTTCCAAAGGAACGGCAGCTCCTCACATGCCTCCCCTTAACCATCTCCCTGAGACTTTCTAAAGCATAAGTTTTCTCTAAAATATCTTCAGGAGTGAAGCAGACATAGCATTTCAGGTGCGTTCCTGCAGAACCTGTAAGGCCATTTGAGGAAGGGAGTAGTCGAGGTCTGCTGTTTAATAACTCTATCTATGATAGAACTTGGCATAGCTGCTGCCTGATGAATAAATGGCTCTCAGTCACCCACCAGTGAAATTTCTCTTCACAGCTTCACTTTGAAAAGAAAGCAGTTCCTCTAAAATGCTAAATTGATGCTCCAGCTGAGAAAAATAACAGTAACTTTCAAAAGCGAATTTGATTTTTATCCCTCTCTGATTTAATCGCCAGCAGTGCTCACCATCCACAAATACAGCCTGTGTAGGAACCAGCCGATGCTAAAGCAGCATGGGTTTTACGTAGCTCCTGCAAATACACCTCTGAAGAAGCCGAGTTGCACTACAGCACTAGTGTAGGAATCACTGCATGAATTTATGAAGTTCTCTGAAAATATACCTTTAAAAGGGAGTGCTTTCAAGTAGATGACATTCTTCAATGCTGCAATCTGTCGTATGGATAAATGCCTAACTTACCAGCTAGGAGGGAACTACAAAGCTTTGTTGTTGTAAAAGCTTGATTTTCCAGTTCTTAGGATTGGAAAATAAAATATAGATTTGTCCTAGACTTGTGTTAGAATTGACAAATCATCAATTCCATTGACTCTGACAGCAGTGAAATTTATCCAACTGAAATCCATTTGGATTAGCAAAAAGGTTACAAGCGATGGCACGGAACGCTCTCTTCTTGCGCTCTTGCTCTTGTGCCCTGAACCAAACCTGGAGTAGAAGATGATGAAGCCTTCTCCTTATTCGCTCCTTTTGGACAGGATGCACTTCATGTCAAATTGCAGGTACCCCAAGTGCTTTGGCAGGAAAACCTTTGCCAGCCTTTAGATGCATTGAGGAGGCCCAGAGAAGAGCACGGAGAGCACGAACACAGTGCAGTGCTTCCACCTCCATGTGCAAACTTCAGTGATTCAAAGACCAGGGGGTGTGCAGGGTGTATGAGTAGGAACACATTTAATCTTCTGGATTTCAGAACAAAATTCCTGGGTGATATTTCCTCCCTTTGGCAAGTCTTGCCTCTGAGTGGTGTAAATCAGAGCAGCTCTGGGCTCAATACTGGAGTAATTCTGATTTTCCTGTCAGCTGCAGATGCTGGCAGGGAATGCTCTGCCCTTGTGGGCAAGGGCTGCATTTCAATGGGAAGCCCTTTGGAAAGCCACTGAGGCTGCTCAAAAGAGAAGGGTTAAGGGAGACTCTGATTTAAGTTCCATTTGCTGACGCTCTTCACCAATTTGTATCCAAGTGCTACTTTGCTAATTAATGGCTGCTCATGAAATGCTGCGTGTCAGCAATGAATCACTTACTTTTGTTGCACTTGAGTAGTGTATGGCTAATGAGCAAGGACAACTCATATAATTAAAGCTTAAAATAACCCTGGCTGTAGGACACAATCAAGTGTTTATATCTTGCTGTAGTGGGTGGACCAGATTATATCACTTTCCTGTCTTTGCCAGTGTTTTAAAAAGAAAATGGAGGTCTGAAAAAAATGTGGAGCAGTAAAAAATTATACTGCTGTTACAGGGGGAGAAAATGAGTTGTATTTAGAAAGAAATAAAAATCTGCCAGTTACTTATATCCAGAATAACCTTAAAATAGGATCCTCTTAATTATTTCCTGCAATGGGCCTCATAAAGCTCAAAACTAATAAAAAAAAAAAGAGAGAGAGAGAGATTTGAGTGGATGAAAGGGGCCAATTCAGTGCAAAGTAAAACTACTGTAAAGTCAGTAGTTTTGTGCTCTGAGACCGCAGGCAGTTACAGAGACAGAAACTGAGTCGAGCCGTTTGTGAAGGTGTGCGGGCAGCTGCTCATTCTTCAAGCAACGTTTTGGAAGATCTGCAGCCAACACAGCAAGCGAGTAAATAGTAATTTTCCTGCCTGACCTGATCAGTGCACAATCAGGTTTTTGTATTTTAACTCCTAAAGATGAGACCAAGTCTTTGGTCCGCACGTGCTCCCACTATCATGTTCTACGCAGTGTTTCTGTGCATTGCAGGCTGGACCACTGATGGATTCCACTGGTTTCCCTCCCTGGGAAAGAATTTTAAAAATATTTCTAAGAGATTAAATTGCTAATATTAGCCTAATTACCCATGTTAGTTGGGTAGTTAGTTAGTGACATGTGCAAATGGCATAAGGCGATTTTTTTGTTTCTCAGATTCAGCAGCAGGAAAGCTGAATCCCACCTGCTCTCCCAAGGGATGAATCTGTCTCTCGTCTGAAAGACTAGAGCCTAGTGCAGACTAGGAACAGGCTGTGCCTGCTTTTTGTGATGAGCCTTGGGAGGGAAGGAGGGGACAGATCTGTGTAGCCTGTGTTGGAAAGATAGGACAAAAAAGAAAGTGGATGTGAAAGGGATGGACAGAAGGATGGATTTTTTTTTTTTTTTGATTGGTTTTATACAATATATCTCGATGTTTTTATGAAATGTTTAAATGCTTATGAGTTTAAGTCTGTAATGAACTTATTTTTACACAACTATTGGTCCTCCTGTAATAAACCTGAGTATCTCTGTCCTGTGCCCATACATGAGCTTGACTGGAAATGTAAATTTCTGTGATGGAACAAAAAACAAGACGAGAAATTTTGAGCACTCCTGTTTGAAAAAGCAAGAAGTTACTTTTCCAGGTAAAGAGCAGTTAAAATAAACATCCATTTTTCCTTGCAGCAGGCTCTAAAAGCATCCTCAGAGTGACCTGATCTGATCTTGTAGGTCTGCAGTAAGAAGAGCAAAAGCACTCCTCTTATTACTAGCCTGATAGAGCAGCATTTGGTCTCACTGTTGTCTGCAGCAAGCACTGAGTAGACCCTTGGTATTAGCCTCATGGAGATTAAATTAAAAAAATCCATGAAATTAAAATCTTTCCTGAAATGTATTCCTCAGAAATCTTCGTGAACGCCTGGCAAAACCCTGCTCTAGTGTATACAAGTCAGTGGGATTGCTGGCTGTGTATTTTCAGTGGCCCATTTGAGAGAGACAGGTTGTGTGGGGAAGATCTGAATCTTCTTGAAAACAGCAGCTCCCACCCAACCTGTCTGGCTGGAGTGCTAAGCCGCCAGCATCGCTGCTCTCTGCAGCGCATCCCCTTCGCGGTCTGGCAGGGATCTCAGATGACATCGTGGCACTGGACAGTTCCCTGGTGATAAACTGGGGAATAATTCCTCGTGGTGACATCTGCTCTTCCACGTCTGGCAGTTTTGTTTTGTTTAGCCCTTTGGATGCTGTTTGCAGCACTGTGGATGAGCACTTCTCATGTGAGCTGTGAGGTGGAGACAGAAGACTTTGGATGGAAATCATTTAGATATTTTTGGTCTCCTGACATCCCTTTTGGGTAAGTCAGGGTTCCGTATTACTGCTGAGTGGAGGCAGGGGTAAGAGTATGAGACTGACAGAGCATCTGCAAAATGGGCACTTTATGTTTTTAAAAAACATGCACTGTTGTGGAACAGAAGCATAATATAGGCCATTAACATTAGTGTCATTGAGCAGCTTCTAAATTACAGATTGGTAGGAAAAAATTGATATGAAAATGTAAACAAGAGAAAATGAAAACCGTAATAAACTCTCCGCATAAGAAGGGTAATCTACAATTAAATAGAAAGGCTAAGCTGAAACAATGCTAAGGATGAGACATATTTTCTGTTTTAAAGCTAAGACTGACGCTCTGCTCTAACCCCCAAAACTGTGACAAAAAGCTTAATGGTATGAAGCAGAGACACCACGTCAGACTTCAGTCTGCATTCCCAGCTTTGGATGATTTATCACTTGCAGCCGCTCTGCTTGTCATTAATTAAGCAGAGAAGGTTTTTAGTAAGTTAGGTTGGCTCTGCTGCATCCTCTTTTGAGCTTAGTTGAAACTAAAAGCAAAATAAGGTTATTGCAGACGCTGTAAATTCCAATTCCAAGCGTATTCCTTTTCATCTGCACTCCCATAGAATGAGAAAAGGCATCTTGATTCTCTGCTGTAGGTGCTTCAACATGTGGTTATAAATGTGGTTATAAAACCTGATTACCTCTTAACAAATAATCTACATGTATTACGACATAGCCACTAGGATAGATGTGATCTGACTGGTGTTACAAGAGGCTTCTGTTATTTTTTTCCCCTGACACTGAACAGAAGGGCCTCCCGTTGTGCCATGGAGGTCAAGGAACCAAGAGATGGGAGAGCAACGCTCAGTGCTGGGAAGGCCTTGCTGGTAATGCCCGTTGGGAGAACATGCTCAGCAAAGCAGGGTTTTCTTGGAACTGGACTCCCGTTTATTAGCCAAGCTCATCTATATCTCTAACTGTTTTGGAAATGACAATAACATCATCCAAAATGGGAGACGTGATCACAAAAGGCAGCACATCATGCTGAGCTGACCCTGCTGCTGAATGCATTTACCAGTGCCCACCAGCACAGCTTTGAGTTGAGTGAGGAAAACATACCTCTTTATGCAACGTTTCCTGCAGCCCATCTATCCATTCATCCTCCTCCCCACTCCCTTGTGTGTAACTTGTATAGACATATATTTATGGAAAGCAGCTGTGTTTTTCTCACATCTATTGAGAACTATTTGGTGCCCAACTTATTGCTTCACAGGAGTGCCAGTAACTTTCTGTTTCTTCCCTTTTTCCCTGGTACTTACAGAATGTTAGTAAATCCCTCCACTTTCTTTTTCTTACTGGCAAATAGGAAGTCAGAGAGATATACTCCAATAAAGACAGCGGCAGAAGTGTCTGGGTAATTGGATTTCTTGCAATTCAAGCTATGCTGGAATACAAAATACAGAATTGATGAATGATGTGGCTTTTTGTTTTTCAATCAGACGACTGCAAGGCAAATGCTTCCTTCACTTTGGTACCGCGATGATAAATTGAAGACGAGTTGTGTTTTGGAGAGCCAGGGGACTAGGCCAGCATTCAAAAGCGGGATGTGGAGGATTTTGTCTCCGTGCACGTGGAGACACTCCGAATCCCGCTCTCCCAGGCTGGGTGAGGAGGTGCTGGTCGGAATGGTTGACCCAACGTCCTTCCTGGTGTCACTGTTTTCTCTGTCTCCCTGGGTCAGTGAACGTAGGTTCATGTGAGCAAACGGTGCTCCCAGCCTTAGCTGGTCAATTCGTCTATACCCAGGTGTGCTGGGAATGCTCCAGCCCAGGTGAGTTTATAGGGCTGTGACCACCCCCTTCCCTGCTTCAATGTAGCAAGGGCATGTGAAGGAGAAATTGAGTACTTATTTAGGATGCAGAGATTTAAGTATTCCTGCCTAATTCCAGCTGAACAGCTATGCTGCAGCTCCTTGTAGTAAACTTTGGAGAGATGCGGCCCAAGCAGTTACTTACTGCTAGCTGAGTGCTCTGCTCCTGAAGTTCTCACTCAAATCTAAATAATCCAGACAATCCTTCAACTCCTAATTCCACTAAGCGGGGTCCTGGGGTGCCAAGCACAGCATAGGGTACTGTGTGTGTAATATCATCTTTCATATGCTGATTTTAACAGCTCTCTGAAAAGGAGCTTCAAATACAGTTTCTCGTTTTGGAGAAGATTGGTCTTCTAAGCTGGTGCAACTCACACAGCCCCAGTTCCCTGACCAGTGTCTGCCAGACTGATGTCTTCTCCAGCAGGTCCAGTCCATGTGCAAGGATCCCCAGTTCCCACTAGTGATGGAGGGAGCATGGACCATGAGTGCTAGAAAGCATCTGGAGGCTTCAGAAAAGCCACATCCAATAACCACAGAGAGGATTTTCCAGTGCCAGAATTACTTGCTTTTCAGAAAGTAAGAATTTTAGCTTGCTGAAATAAGGAGAAATTTAGCCTTAGACACTAATTTAAACCTTTAAACCAGTGCTTTTGCACTGAAGTGTCTCATTGTGTCTCATTGTGTCTCATTGTGTCTCACTATTAGTCATTTTGACACGCTTCCTATTCAATTCAAAGATTAAAAGAGTGGTTCTAATGAAGTTCAGATAAACCCAGGATGAATAGTGGATACAAGACAATCATTTTGGGGGCATTTCAAAAACAAAAACAAACAAAATCTTGCCTTAAGATTTCACAAAGATAGTACTAAAGAAAATAAAAAATAAAAAGGACAAGAGAATGAACGCATGGACACAGGTATTACTACCTTGTGAATCTTGTGAAATGTGTTTTATGACATTTGGCCATAATCACAATTAGCAATACTCTTAGGGCTGTTTGCTTGGTTGTGTGTGCAAATTGGAATGTGTGGGTTTAACAGTAACAGTGGCTGTATAAATTAATTTTCTTGTGAATATCTGATTGCTTCACATATTGTAGTCTGTCTACATCCTACATTCTCATCAAGTGTTGCCGATTAATTCTCAGAATGTAATTGAAGAATGAAAATAGAAGAGCAAAATATCTGATTTATAGACCGAATTGGTTATGCCCAGTGATTTCTGTGGTGCTGGTTTAAATATTCTGTTATTAAATTGATTAAATAATTAAATGCTGCTATAAACATGTCAGATGGTATTTCACATCAATTTCCTACCACTCAGTGGAACTCTCATTTATTTGCCAATATAGTAAGTAGAGCTATCTGTTTATTACTGAAGTTGAGTTGGTGCTAGTCTTAAACATGAGTTAAAGAACACAGGAGAGAAGGAGAGGATAAAAATAAATGCCCTCTATAAAGCATAGTTAACATAGGCAGATCACATTGTCTGGATGTTCCTCATTCGTGTTAAATGAAAAAAATATGGTGTGCCAGATCTTTGCTTTGTTGAAAATGGTTGAGAAGAGAATTGTTTCAAAGGGAAAAGATAATTTCTGTGATTAGTTGTTGTCTTTAAAAATAGTTTTGTAGCAATATGGTCACAAGGCCACATGCAATATTCTTTATATATTTATTTAACCATAGAACTGAATCTATATTAGAGGGAGCTTGAGGAGTTGACTCTAAGAAACCCCAAGATCAAAACAAAACCACTTGCTGAAAATCATATTGTTAGTGAAATGGATGATTTAAAAGCAGTATTTTGGAGGAAAATATAAAAACTTGGAAAATCCCTGTGGAGTAGCAGGGAACTGTTGTAGCAAACTGTTATAAGCAGTCGGCTATGGCCAGAGGAGAGGATAGCAGCTGCTGCGTGCATGCTGGCAGGAGATGCACCTCTGGATCATCACCGCTGATCATAGCCCTTTCTTCATGTCTGCTTGCACCTGAAATCCCGCTGCCTATTTTCTCGTTTTGGGCCCCATTTTTTTTCTTGTTGTTTTGTTTATCTCAGACTTACCCGGAGCCTAGTCACATTCATGGCTGTAGTTTTGTTTATAACCTGCTGGGGAGACACTGCAGTTGTCTGAGTTGGCAAATTTTGGAAGGAAAACTCTGTACCTGGGTGGATGAGCCTGAAAGGCTGCACTTTTACAGCCTCTGGTGAGCGCGTGTGAGCACCCTGTGCTCCTGTGGGCAGCCTGGCCGCGCACTTGGGAATGGGCACAATTCTATGGGCACATGAAAACCCAAACGCCCTGGTAGGGGGATTTCACTGGCAAGGGAAATGGCCCTGAGGAGGTCACAGCTGCTTGGACATCCCACAGGATGATGGCACAGGCATGAGACACAAGTGCAGCCAATGCATTCCTGCCACTGTGGAAAATCAACCTTGAGTGGGTGTCTGTGCTCCTCAGGCTAAGGGGATTAGCGACCTGTTAGCACCTGATGTGGTTTTCCAGAGGCTCTGGCAGGGGGTCTGTGGGCGCTGTCTCCAGCACGCCCTTCCAGACCTGATGTGTGCACATCTCAGCACCTTCCTGCAGAGGAACCACTCAGCTGTGCCATGTGGAGGAGCCACTCCGTGCAGTGCCTAAATATAAACATTGGTATAAAAGTGTTTCAAGTAGATTGAGGACATTGCGTTCGTTGATGCAGTCTTGTCAAGAGTGCATCTACCTTGTCAAAGAGGATGGCTCCTTCACTGACCCTGCTGAACGAGGTGGTCCTCATGAGTGACACAGGACACCTCTCGTGAGGAGCAGATATATTTGCATGGAAGGAGAGACCACGTTTGACTATTTTTTCTAAGATGAGTTCTGAGTTTTTGCTGTTGTGCCCTGCTACAATTTCTATGATTTTGTTTTGATATGTTATCTTTAAATTTTTAAGAGCATTCTTGATGTACTGCTTTTTGCCTCTAAAAAAAAAACAATTTTTTCTTAATTTATTCCATTAATTTAAAATAAAATCTAGGCAGAGACTGAAGGTATGTAATACTCTTTGTATTTTGCAAACAGCAATTTCCAAACATGGATTTGTCTTACAACAAATGCGAAATCTCTCATTTTTAATCATCCAAATGGAATCCACAATGCAAGAGTCACAATCTGCATCAGTACTCTGTCACAGTGTCTGCTTGCCATTTACTCGCGCTTTTTCTCATTCACTGAATGTTTTCAGGACTTAACTGTTTAGTGATTTTGAATTGCAACTCGAAGGCAGTCATTCCTTCTACCACAGCAGCCGACAGATGCCTGGACACCTACCTACTCACTGTCATTTTGCAAGTGCAAAAGCAGAGGCCTTTTTGCAAGTGGTCATTAATCATGAGCCATCCAACTCAGATATAAAGATTGGAAACTGTTTAATGTGCTTCAGATTCCTTTTTTTAGGCTGGTTCTGAGTAAGCACACACGCTCACTGTTCTCTGAAAGCCTATTTCCTTCCTTCCTTCCTTCCTTCCTTCCTTCCTTCCTTCCTTCCTTCCTTCCTTCCTTCCTTCCTTCCTTCCTTC
>JAVCKT010021240.1:0-21682 GCA_032273925.1 Rhynchotus rufescens
CCCTCCAAATGCAAATGGCTTTGCTGGTTTCTTAGTGACGGCGAGTGCTGACAGCAGCCGGGCCTTTGAATATGCCAGTGAGATGAGAACTGCTCTGAAACGCTTGCGAGGGACCCTGCTTTGGGAAATTGCAATCAGGACATTCCATCAGAGGGCTACTGAAACCACAAGGGCTTCATTTCCAGCAGCCCCTATGCAGGGAGCTAATAAGTGATTACTGCCTTTGTGTCTGTATGTTTAAGGAGCGAGTATAGCGTTTCGTTCTGTGAGCAATGATTATGTCTTTTCAAGGCATATGCAACTTCATCAATATTAATGAAACTTGCATACTTGCATCAGAAAGGGCTTATACCCGCTATAATCGCTATTTATCTAGATAAATTTAGCTTCATCATTGTCTATTTACTAAAAATAAGCATTGTGCAGTTGATTTACAACTTATACCTGCTTGGTGTTGTGAGCTGTAATCACTGTCTTGATGCCTGAGGTGATGAAACCACCTTTAGTCATTTAAGAAAGGGAAGTTCGCTGTGACCTTTACAGAAGGGATTTCGATTTGGTGGTTGTCCATCTGTCCTTTGAAGGAACTGTGGGCTAAACTGTGTAAGCTTAGAGTTTAGTATGTTTGACTACCATTTTCGTGCAATTCCTGCTCTATGTTTTGAGCGTAGGGTCAAATGCTGTGCGTCAAGTTGCAGTGGAGATCAGAAGGGAGCAAATGCTGAACCAAAGACTTTCTGCACTGCAAATGCTCCAGATAAACCTGTTCTTTTCATTCAGTTGGAACTGTTGGCTAAACAAGTTTCAGTTTTATTCCCACATTTAGAAATCTTACTAGT
Organism: Rhynchotus rufescens; assembly: GCA_032273925.1. Taxonomy (NCBI): domain Eukaryota; kingdom Metazoa; phylum Chordata; class Aves; order Tinamiformes; family Tinamidae; genus Rhynchotus; species Rhynchotus rufescens. The sequence continues at coordinate 840 of JAVCKT010021240.1, forward strand.
AAAAGTTGAGAGAAGGAAGCTTGGCTTCAAAATATTGACAGGTTGTGTGCTGTTGGTGATCATTTCCTTTGATACATTTAGTTAAATGTACATAGGTACCTCTGTGTTTAAAATTTTCTTACTAATTATTCATAAAAATACAGCTATGTAGAGACTAAACTTGTAAAGAATAAAAAAGCAATAAAAATGCTCAGAAAATGAGCAATATTCCTTTTAAACTTAGAAAAAGGAAAAAATAAATAAATAAAAAAGACCTTGTGAAATTTAGAGCAACTTAAAGGTGTAAGACTTTGAATAAGTATAAAATCAAGCACGTCTTTTCCACATTCCTACTTCATTAAGTAGTTATAGAGATTAAATTATGCAGAGATGTGATACAATGAGGAATATTTCCGAGGAGTGTGGATAACTTGGTGCGTACTGCTTACAGAGCAGATATATGCACCTGCAGTAGTATTGCTGGGTGTTTATCGAATATTCTAACTAATGAGTAGGGTTTTTTTATTCCATTGTCCACTCATTTTCCTTGGACTGAATCAGGGAAGTTGGGCTTTCAGTATTATATCCAGATTTTCCCTGAATCTCCTTGAATTCCTTTCCTTTGCCAGTAATTATGAATTCATTAAAATGATTAAAAACAAAATATATCAAAATTAATACAGACAAGGCAACCAATGTAAAAGCTAACACATAGAGATTGTGTATAACTGTATTATGCATTTTACATGATCTGCAACAAACTAGAAGCTCTAGAGGTCTGTTTTGTTTTTTCATAAAAGAGGTCCTAGTTAGTTCAATTAATCACTAGGTTTGCACAGTTACAGGAGGATATTGACTTCCAAACTTAATTAATTTAACATTAACTAGGATGGGGTCACATTCCAAAACGTTGTAGGTGGGTTGTGGATAAGCACTGCATGCTGTGCCTGAATCTGCACAGTTTCAGGTCTGAAAATAGATTCAGCTCTGCAGGTATTCTTGGAGCCATTAGTCATTATTATCATCATTATTTCTTTCTAATAGTGCACCAAAAAAGAATTGAGACTCTTTATGTATGAAAGAGAACACATTTTTTTGAGCATTATTTGCCGTCTGAGGTATATAAGTACGGATTGTAAATATATAGAGTAGCAGAGGAATGAAATAAAATAGCAAGGATAGATAGATCTCTGACCTTTTCTATCAACTTTACATTTTCTTAAAAAAAAAAAAATCACTTGCTTTCTCTTACTAGACCCTGAGCTTCCAAAAACATCTTCCCTCATTGCACACCCAACTTGCTTGTTAACTGTTTCTTCTGCCCTTTTACTTAATGTCTACTCCTTGTTCCCCTCCTTTGCAGTCCTACAGAACTCACCTGTTATTTTCCTGGCCCAGTGACCGTTCCCAGCTCCGTGCTGGTTTTGTACATTGTCATTCACACTGGGAGGGCTCCCCACCTCTGTGGGCATTAGAGTTGTCAATACACAGAAAAGAACCATGTCCAGCGGTTTATGAAATGCATTTGAGGCCCCTGACACTTTTGGCACAATTACTTGCAGATTTCACTGTTTTTTGTCATCGCAGCGAGCGAAGAGCAGCCCTGATGTTTAAGCTGATGTCTTGAAACATCCTTCTTTGGGGGACAAGGAGGGAAGGATTGCATTTAGCAAGAGTATGCAAAGGCCCTTGACAAATGCAATCTGATACAAGGCCCTTGACAAATATTCATTCCTGAAATCTAATGTTGAAGGTTGCTCTATACTACTTTCATTTTTTTGCATTTTTTTCTCCTTTCTTCCCATTCTATGCTCTAGCTCTAAAGCACTCTGCAATTTTGATTGAGGCAGCACAAGTTCATATCGAAATCAGGACTGGATTTGTGGTGCTTTCAGAGCTGCCTTCCAGTGATAGTAGCACTTGCTGCTTTTTGCAGTGCTGCACTGCAGAGGCTAATGGTGGCTGGAAAAACTTAAAAAATTAGATAAGAAAATTGCACGTCCATCTGATGATGCTAAGCAGTTTTCCTAGGTCTTGATGTGCTCCTTTGGAATCTAGAAATTTGTCAGTACTGTAATGAACAGCACAGAATAAGTTGAATGTGTTTTTAACATCTGCTTACATTAGTACTTGATAATATACCTGTAGTTACATGGTAGAAATAACCCCTTGCCATACTATGGTTATGCAAATGAAAGTGAAATCAGTGGTTCAAGTTTACTAGGATAGGAAGACCTAACTAGGTGGAGAATTAAAGGAGGGTTGTTCATCTGAAATATTTAAAACACTGCATTTTGCATCTTCCTAAAGTGTGCTAAGCAAGGTGCAAAGCAGGGAAGGAGACCCTGCTCGGGGTGCTGGGCACGTGATCCGAGTCCCGAGGGAGGAACCGGTGGGTTGTCGCATACTCCTTGTGTTCTCCAAGTTCTTCCAAAGCAGAACCTGCAGAGCTGCTGCTCTGGATCAGGTGAGGCAGACTTAGCTTGTGCTGTAGTCATAGTAACTCTCCTTTCTCTTTAACAGAGAGTAGATGATTAATCCTCTAATTGTCAAATTGGAATTATAGATAAGTCAAAGGCACAAATGAACCAGTATTATTTCACCTGTGAAAGTAAGTATCAATTTATAAAAATAATGGATATTTGGATTGCTCCAATCAGTAGCAACAGCATTTCTGAAGTTAGAAGACTGTATTTTTGGAAGGACTTAAGCCTCAGATTTTAATATTCATTATCTATGGTTACCCTTTGACTTAGTTTCAAGAAAATGACTTCAATACTTAGACATTTTTGCTTCATTTAAGAAGAAATATTCTTACCAATGATGTATCTAAAAAGACTGGGGAGGGAAAGAGTTTGTTTTTTCTGAGCTTTGTATTTGGTGCTGCAGAAATGTGTAGAAGACAAGTGTGTCGGTATTGTGCTCTCGGCGAAGCGCTGTCATTCCTGGATGTGTTACTTGTGAAGAGGGCAGGTTAGTGTCTGGGAGAGGGAGCGGGACATGACGAGGTGATGGCAGGATGAGCATGTTCCCTGCTGCTTGGGAGATGTTGAGGAGGAGGAGGAAGTCGCAAGTTGGTGCCATTGGCCAGGCCGTGTCACCTGGAAGGACTCAAGTCCCTCAAGGCTTCCTATTGAAGCCTTCAGGTAGTGGGAGATGTCCTAAGGAGAAGTCTAAAAGAGCCTTTTGAGGAAAAGGCACTGACTTGTAGCTGTGGAGCGAGTCCCTTGGCCTCACAGCTGATGAGATGCTGGAGGCTCTGGCATGTTAAATGGCCTCTGCTTAGCTTGAGCCATGCAAGAGCATGAGGAGCAAGTGGTGAGTGTCAGTAATGGGCACTCCTGCTCTGGGGCGGGAAGGCCCATCTGCAGACCCAACCTACCATCTAGGGCGGCTTGCTCCTTATCTGGGGCTTGTGTGTGTGAGATTGTACAGGGGCTGACAACGCTTGTCCAGTTCATGGACTACTCGTCCTTGCTGCTGTTCCACATGGGCACCAGCGATGATGTCGGGAAAGATCTTGAAGGCATCAAACATGACTGAATTGCTATGGGGGCCCAGGTATTTTTTTTGGCCCTGCCATGGAGAGGGAAGGGCTTCAGGAAGGCTGAACAGATCCCATGTGTCAACAATTGACTGTGCAGCTGGTATTGGAAAGGGAATTTTGGTTTCTGTGACAGTAAGACCTTTTCTGAGGATTGTTGATTGCTTGGAAGATAGGGGGTTTTCTGAGGCAAAGCAAAAGCATTTATGCAAACAAATTGACCACCTGGCAAGAAGAGCTTTAGACTAAGAACAGAGGCGTAGGGAGAGAAGGACCAATGATCAAGTGAGGAAGTAGTGAGTGGTGTGTCAAACAAAAGGTCTGGCGTGGTATGAACAGAAGAGACCTCAAAATCAACAGAAGAAACCCAGCATATACATACATCTCTCCAAGCATATGCATATAAATAAAGGAGCGCCTATTAGACAGCACTATGGGGAACACTCTTGCTTCCTTTCTAGGAAATGAGCATGCCTGGTGGCCTCGCTAAGTGCCTCTGCACTAATGCCCGCAGCATGAGGAACAAATGCGAACTTCCAGGGGTCTGATCCTGGGATCACAGAGACGTGGCGGGATAGCTCACATGACTGGAGTGCTATGAGGAATGGATGCAGGGCAGCAAAGACAAGCAGGGAGACCCTTGGTGTGAAAGATGATCTGGTATGCAGGAGCAATGCTGCCCTGGAGAGAAGAGGGATCCAGGAGAACTTTTTGATATTCAAGGATTATCTCCTTAAAAATCCAAGTGATTCGTCCTGCTAAGCAGGACAGTGAGCAAAAGCAGTAGGAGGCTTGTGTAGGTGTAGAAAGAGCTCCTGACAAACCTCACACCTAACAGGGAGGTGTGCAAGAGGCAGGTTGGGTGACTGAAGGCCCAGGAGGAAGACAGAGGTGCTGCTCAAGCTTGCGAGCCAAGTATAGGAAAGGCAAAGCCCATCTGCAGTGGAATGGAGCAAGGGACATGAAGGACACAAACGGAAACACAGGAAATTCCGTCTGTCTAAATCCAAGGAAAAACGTTTTTCCTGTGACTGAGCGCTGGAGCAGGTTGCTCAGAGACATGGTAGAGTCTCCGTCCTTGGAGATGCTCAAAACCCACCTGTGTATTTGTGACCCTGCTTGAGCAGAGGGCCCGGTCTAGGTGATCTCTAGAGGTCCCTGATAACCTCAACCCTTCTGCAATTCTGTGATTCCATTTCCCTCTCTGATGGCAATCTTATTGCCTTGGGCACTCATTTTGCAGTCATGAAAACAGAATTCAATCTCTGCCGAATCACTTCAGCCCCAGCACAGAAAATATCTTGCATTTTGCATCACGGGTTCCAACTTGCTTAAGGATTTCTTTCTAGACTCTTCCAAACAGTCATGCACATTTTCTTGTCACTTCCCATTACTTTTATTTCAGTGGTGCAGTATGAGACGCAGCTCTTGGCTTCCTCAAGTATTTTTTCCTAACTAAATGTTAAAAGAAACTGATCAAGGATGATTTTTTAATTATAAAAGTGCTTTAAAAAGATTTTTTTTTAACTTGTGTAATTAAAACACATTTTTACAGAAAATTTTCCAGTCAATTAGTCCCTAATGAAGCTCAATTTGTTTGCTAAATCAACCTTTTCTTAAAATAACAGGTTGATTTAATGCAAGAGTTATTCTGCTTATTTCAGTCTGCACTGGCAGTCACTCCTGTGCTAATGTACAACCCTGACAAAACAATAGGAAAGAGAGGAGTTTTAGTGCCAAAACTGTAAGCTCCAGTTTTGATGACAAACCCCTGGCCTGGTAAGGCTGCTCCCAGATTTTTGGTTTGAGGTCTGATTTCACTCTGGTTCCGCATATTTTGGCTCCTGAAATTATTGTATTGACTTTCTATGAAATTAAGGGTGCTGTATAAAGTCCAGCTGCTGGTTTTTAAGGCTGCTCGTGATTTGTGCTCTGTTTATTGGAGTTGGCCCCACCACACTGTTGAGTAGCCAAGTCTGCTCTTGTTCATACAGCTCTGCTTGCGACTGCGTCGGCTCCAGCCTCTCTGGTGGAAATCAGCTGAAATTGCATAGGAGTCAACAAATGTAAGGGAGGTTTGCAGGAAGGTAGGAGCAGATCCGGCTGTTGACTGCACAGGTGCAAGTCCGCAGCCCCGTAGCCTTCTCCCATGCGTGCGGAGGAGGAATTTTGCCGGGCTCCGCTGGGTGTCCCTGCTGCCTGCGGGCTCTGCCCGGCCTGGTGCTGGGAAAGGGCTTCCCGACGCAGCTGCCTGCTCGAGCAAAGTGGGGAAGCCAAATGCTAATTTGTGCAAATGAATTTTTTATTGCATTGATTTGATTTTTGAAAGAGCGCAAGTTTATGTTTTAGAATACTGGGTAAAAATATTTTGTTTCCTTTGACAGTGTTCAATAGCACATTGTATTGCTGCCACTGAAGCCTGTCCCGCGTTACAGCCGTGCACTTTTACTGCAGCTGGGTCAGTGTTCACGATCTGTCACTAATAAGAAGGAAAATTATGAGCAACACTAACAGCAGCTACAATATTTGCATTTACCAGCTAAGTTCCATTACTGAGCAGTGGTTTTTCAGCAAGGCAGGTTTTTCAGTGGGGAAAGTTTCCTTCGGGAAGTGTCTGGAAGTTGCCTTCCATAGCGGATCCAGTGGGTAGCCGAGCAGGCAGGGCTGTCCTGGGAGGCTGCTCAGCTCCTTGATGGAAACGGGCCCTGCCACGTGCTGGGAGCACCTCGGGACCCTCGCAAAAAAGCCAGTCTGCTCATTGCAGCGAGCGGCCCTGGCCAGAACAGCGCTCGCGTCCACGCTCCGAGCAATCCCTGTCCACATCCAGGGGTAATTAAAAAGGAGACTTGGAACAGCAGCTGACCTTTTACTTATTTTTTTTTTTTGATTTGTCCTGATAAGCCAGGTTTAGCCATGGCTCTAAGAGAGCTGTGTTGAAGCGTGAAGCTGGCTGCCAGTTAAGTGGGTTTATTAAGTGGACTTAGCATCATGGAGGGAATAAATGATTGGGGGGCTTGGTTCTTTCCACACATTCTCCTGCGGGCATTGGTACGTATTCCAACAAACCAACAAAATGCAAGTTAATAAAGCTCGTACTTGAGAGAGTTAAGACTAAAAATAGCACAAGTGCTGCGATACCAAGCGCCCAAGATGACCATGAGGTGCCTGTCCTTTTTTTTTAAGGATGTTAGGAGAGGCTCTGAGTGTCTTCGTGTATCCAGCCTGGTTCACACCGTGTCCATCGAGCAGCCATGTGCAGACAAGCGGGAATCGTGCTGGGATAGGGCTAGCCCAGCATGGACCTTCCCAGCTCCATGGCTGGGGGCTCTGGTTGTGCCACCTAAGAAAAGGTGGCAACATAACGTTGGAAATAGGTGCAGGTATGTGCAGTGTAGCTCTATCTTATCTATCTATTGTGCCGGAGGGGTTTTTTTAGTGTCTTTCAGAAAGGTCATGCACAGACTGAGAGAAAAAGTAAGTAATGGGTAGCACCAAATCTTCCTAGTAAGAATCCGTCTTCCATTTCTTCTAAAAACTCCAGGTCTTTCAATACTGTGTGCATTTTATTTAGAGAAAAAAAGTGCACTTGTTGGATTTTTCTGCTTAGGGCCATATAAGCTCTTTTGTTGGGGACTGCGGTAGGAGTGGTGCTCTTGTTTCCATCCTTTTAAATTGCAGTGACTGTGTGTGCCACCTGCGGAGCTCTTACAGCTGGGTCAGCACGAGGTGAGATGTTTCACCCTGATTACCAAGAGTGGTTTTTCTAAAAGTAAACGTAACTTGGCAGTCAAAAATAAAACAGCATGAAAAATTGTAATACGTCTCACCCAAACATGCACTTAAGTAAAAGAGCCAAGTATGTCATGAATTAAGTATAGTTGATTTAACTGACCATGGTATAAATTTGAGAATACTTCTGTTATGCTCTGATTCTTCTGTGTGCGTTCTTCAGTGTGAGTACCGTACTTGAAAATAATTTTCGTCTATTACACATTTCATAATACTATTAGTCTGATTAATTAATGCATAATACATCCTGGAGACTAATTTGTTTACTCCTAGCGGGCTCATTAGGACTTGCTATATGAATGTGAGATTAGATTTTAAAGCGAGCCGCCTTCTAAGGACTGAATCATATGTCTGCTTTGCAGTAAACTGGCAAATGAAAATCTAGTGATCTATATCCCTCGTTGATGTGCAGAAATGCACTATAGGTTTCCTGAAGCTAGACACATAGCGAGATGCCTCCTGCAATTAAAATCATATTTCCTCGTGATGGCTGTAGTTTTAAATAATTTTAAACGAAAATAAGGATTTATTAGGACAATTTGCAACTGAATGGAGTAATACGTGCGTTTTTATTTTCCCTTCAAATACATGTTCTTTTCTCGTGGGGTTTCACCTTTGTTACTTTACTTTTTAATGGTAATTTCTGACCAGAGTGAATGGGTAACTCTGAAGCACTGAAGCTAAACATTCTCCAAATACAGTAAAATTTGCAAGAGTTCCCTTGAGTGCTGTAAGTCAGTCTAGATTTTGTTGCCTGCTGCTGTATATTAATGTCACATTGTTAAAACTTTTCACCCAACTGACCTAAGAGGAACTTCCATTTTTCTGCAAGTCCTGTTTTGCATAATCTAGCAAGATTTCTAGATATTTCCTGGCACTGGTGCAAGCCTTGTTAGGGAGTGGAATAACTATTCCACTTGAGGAATAACTATTCCTCAAATGAGGCAGGCTAGTGGTGCCAGTAGGAGTGTATATATGTTTCTAAATATATGTAAGTTCTGTATTTATTTCTACACGCACATATATATGTGGGCATATATATTTGTGTGTGCGTACATATATACATATATATATGTAAGTAGATATATTCATTACTACCCTCCTAGTTCTGACCCAGTCATTTATGCTGGTTTTCATTCTTTCTATTTCATTACAGTTTTTTCCTAATAGGAGAGATAGCGGATCAATGGTTTCCCAAAGCTGTGTCTTAGACTGGTGTTCTCTGTAGACAGGTAACTTGCAAATGTTCCTAAACTAAATATGGTGAATCTCAAGTTCTGGAATAACTCATTATGCACATGTCTTTCAGCACCACAAGTTGGGTTGGAAAACTTCCTAGAACAAGTTATATAATGAGAGTTGCTGCGTTCTGTCACCTGCACCTTTCCTTGCAGGGAAAACTCTGTTCTTTTCGGAGGATTGGGTACAGTATGTTCAGGCTCTCACTTGATTAGGAAAATTCCCAAAATGAAGAGAACGAATTATCTCTTTTTCATCTTTTATTTCTTGACTCTAGACTACATGATATTGTACCTGTCACTAAGTCTTTTAGTTTTTTTAGAAATAAAATTTCCCTGAAAGGGGGCAACCTAGAACTCAACCTTCAGACTCCACCCCTGCTATTGGGTAGCATGGCTAGAGATGGGTGTACGTACAAAAAAAGTCTTCAACTTTTGCTAGCTCTTTGATCTATATTTGTCAGATGCACTGTGTATGTCCTTGGCACTAATGCTTTATTCTTGGGAAAAGAATGAAGTATTTCTTGAATTATGGAAAATGCCTTCTTCACTAATAGATATCAGTCGTACTAAAATTGAGTTTAATATAGAGGTTCCTTTTACTCCTTTTTTTTTTTTTTCAGAGATAGCACAAGTGCTTTTGTCTTGCAGAATCTCTCATTAATTTTTGGGATAGCTAGTGTGGGCAAACTGACTCTTCCTAGCGCACTAAATTATCTCTCCCGAAATCTTTTGTGAGACAGATGTGCTTTTCCAGCGGATTTTAAGGAATAACCCTTGCACAAGCAGTTCTGAATGAGAATTTCATGATCTAATGTGTAAAAATAAACACATATTTTATTCTAATGATTATACTTAATGTCAGTTATTACGTAATTCAACTAACATACTTGTCTATTTTATCAAAATGTATTTTGTATAACATTTACTTTTCAAAAATCCTGAATTATACAGATCTCATAGGAGTAAGTCACTGAAAATTAGCTAATCAGTCATTCCAGTGTTCTTGGAATAGCACTGCAAGCAGTTTGATGATCAGATCGGGGGGGGTGGGGGAATGGAAATTGAGGATTGTCCTGTATTTGTTGCTATAGGATATAATCATTTTTGGCCTTTCTGGATATATTCCAAGAAATGTGTGGCTTGGAAATAGAACTGTTGAACTGAAGAACTGTAAGCAGTAAGCTGATTGCCTGACACTTACTACAATTCAAAATCTTGTGTTGCACAAACTCCTTCATTTCTCCTGACCTGCGTGAAGTCAGGACCTTATGACTTAAGAGCTCATGTCTTAAGAGCTTAAGACCTCATGTCTTGATATACAAATGGTCTTGATGTATGGTAAAAGTGAAGTTTGGGCCCAGATGCCCTGGAAGGTACCCACTAACTGCCTGAAGAGCTGTACGTGGTGGCTGTCAGAGCAGACGTTGCAGAGGGGAAGGAGCTACTCGGCTCTTGCCCTTGACAGTGCCCTTGGAAGCGCTTCATGTAGCAGCCCGAGCCCTGCGTGGCCTTGGAGGGATGGTTTGACCTCAGTGGGAGCAGCGAGTGGCTGCCCAGGACAGGCTCATTTGCTTTGCTAACACAAAGCAAGCGCTAGAAAACACTTCTTAGAAAGAATTAAACTTCTCTGTGGTTTGGACAGGACTAACATCACGTCCATCAGAGCCCCTGAGCACCGTTCATTTGTAATCCAGCGGAGGGATTGCTGGTGACAGGCAGAACCGTCCGGCCCTCGTGGCAGTGAGAGGCACCTCTGGGAGGGTGAACAAGCAGCCTTAGCTGCTCAAAAGGCACCTTGAGAGCCCCTCTGCAGCGGCTGGTGTCGCGTGGGGCTCCGAGCACGACCACGTCCCTGTCCCTCCACAGCTCCCTGCCCACCAGGCCACGCAGGAAGGTGCTGGCAATGCTTCTTGCACGACAGTTTTGAACAAGTGAGTTGTTTAATATGAACCACTTGTTTCCAAACCACCTGATGCTATGTAGAGGACAAGCAAATGTGTAGCTGCCCTTAAGTGCTCTCAGTTCAAGCTGAGATGATCTCCGGTGGTTGCGAGGGTTTGTGCCGCTGTCCCGGCGGCGGGGCTGCCTGGCTCCCTGCTGGCCTTCCTCCTGCTAGCATGGGAGAAAACGAAGTTCAGGGAAGACAGGCAAATTCTGCATGTTTTTTTTTTTTCAGCTCTACCATTTGCAGCCTATTATCTCCATATGTGTAATTTGTATTCTTGTACGGTGGCTTCAGGAGCTAGATGTTTTGTGTGTCAGTGCAAATGTGTTTCCTGGCGATGCCTGTTTCGAGGGGGATGCAGACCTTGGCTGCTGGCCCGCGAAGGGCCTGTTTAGCATAGGCTGGAGTGAGTAGAGTGCTGAGGCTTGAGGTGTGAAGTCGCTTAGAAATGTACAGTACGTAGAATAAGCTGACACGACAGCATATTGTCACTTTTTAGCTCGTAGCATGGGAGGATCAATGCGCCAATGGTCCTGGTGCTGTTGCTCCCGTATGTCTGGCAGCTCCTAGCCCAGAAAAAACATCACTTCTTCCTTCTCTCTGTAAGATGCTTTTGTGTTTGCTTTGTTTTATCTCTTCATCAATAGCTGGGAAGGCATATTCATCATGTGAGGAGCGGAAACGCGCTCACTTAATTGGGTGAGAAGCTGGAGTAATTTTTAAAAAAAGCCTATTTAACTTAGATTTGATCTTGATTTTATGGTAGTAACTATGTAATACACTATTAGAGGTGAAGAGTTGTGTTATGGGATGGAGGTGCAGAGATGTTTATCAGAGAAAAGGGATTGTGAGTTGTGCTCTTTTGCTGACCCTTTGTAATGCAGCCGAGCCCTGTGCAGCTAATCTGAGGGCGCTGGTGTGTGTTGTAGGAATTATAAATTACGTGGCCTACTTAAACAACCGTTTCTGCTAAAGACCAATTCTGCAAAAGAAATCCCTTGTTCTTAAGATCCCTTGTGCAGCTGATTAAAGCATGTGTCTCCTGAGCGAGATGATGCTTATCTCTTTTTCAACAAAGAATTCTGCTCTTATGAGCTTATCCACACTAAACAGTTAATTAAAGTTTCCATAAGCATAATGCAGGATGCACTGAAGGAGAGTCAGCATTACCTCTGCTGGTTGATTTCAGATATATTGCAAAAGATTAAAAAGACTCGATGTGATCAATACAAGATGACTGAGGTCTCAGCCTCCATGTCACTACTGGAAATGTGATTTCTTTCCTCTGCTTTCTAGACTGGCCTCGTTTCTGTCTTATGCTCTCTGCCTCTACAAGCATTTGTGCAGCTGTGTCATGAAATGAGTTAGAGCTAGTCTAGATAAAAATATTGGGATCACTAGTTTTCAGTAAGGCTTCTTGTATTAATGTATCTGTTTAATGATGTCAAAACCTTGTGAAGTCATTATGCACGATTGTTTCCCCTCAAAGTTGTCAATTTACACATAACTGCAGCTTTCCCAAGCACTGCTGCCTTTTGAAGCGTTAGGCCCCCGGGCCGATTTTGACCATTTTTCAGCAAACTCCTCCTTGAGCAACGCGAACTCCTCCTCATGTTCTAGGACATTTGTATGATAGTGCATTAAGAAACATATTGTTTAAATGTTGAATTGCTGCCCAGCCCCGTTGGCTCGGCCACTGAATGTGAAGGAGCCCCGTGCCCTCGGGGGCAGCCTGCTGGGGCCCGCGGGCATCGCGGCCTAGCTGCTCTGCGTGGCTTGTGGTTTGCCAGAGATCTGAAAAGCACCTGCGCTTTTCCACAGACTTGTCGCGTCTTTAAATCACATCGTATTCTGAATTCTCTCAACTACTTACTAGTATTTTCACCCAGAAAGGCAGGTAAGGCAATGTCAGTCAGACCTAGTTATGGGAGTCTCAGGGGTAAGTTTCCACTAGTGTTACAAAAAGCTCCTTTAAGCTCAAGCTTAAGACTTGTCGTATACACTTGCCCTATGAATTTTGGTGGTTAATAAGCATCAGACCTGCTGCCATGCCCCTTGCTCACCATACTGACATTTGAAATATATCATTATTTGCTGCTGGAAAGTACTAGGCGAGATGGGCTCTAGGCTCCTTCGTGTAGGAGCTACTTGAGAAACGTGGAGCTTAGAGAATTAAGTGGACATTGGAGCAATCGTACCGAAGTGACTGAGGGCAGGAAACTAAACTAAAGCCAGAACAAAATTTGTCATTTACCCCACTGCAGCCCAGATTTTTCTATAATCCTGTGGTCTGTGTACTAAGCTAAGATGGGTTCTAAATGGTTTACAAGAAAAGACTTGTATGTGTTTTTGGTTTTAAAAGTCTGTTGTATCTTCTGTATTACTTGATAGCCATCCTTTAATCTGCAGTGAAAATTAAAAAGACTATTTTTTATCTACTGAAATCCCTTTTCGCTCCCAGTACTTAATACTTTCACCTCGCTCCCAGCCGCCTTGTGTTTGTCATTGTGTCCGTGCTGCAAGGACGGCTTCAGAAGAAAAGCTCTCCAAGCTTTAAACAAGAAGCTCCTTTAAAATTCTCTTTGAGGAAAAAACAAACTTAGAACATCATCCTTCATAACCACGTTAGTAAGAGAGTCAAGTCTCTTATCGTCTTTGCAAATTAGAACTTCATTGGTATGTTTTTTTTATTTCTTCCAAAGTTTTTCTTAATGAGTAGAGCAGTCTTTGCTAGTAAGAGGAAATGTTAGAAATGCTGTCAGAATAATTTAATTACACTCAACAGTAAACATGGGCTTCTACGCAGATAAATGCAGGATCTCTGGGTCACAGGAAAAAAAAAAAAGAATAATCACAAAGTGATTCTGGAAATGTTAAAAATGATTTTGCTAAAGATTTTTGCATTTAAGAAATGGGGAGCTAGGCTGTAATTTTGCATATTAGCTAGATCAATAATGCATTCCTGAAATGATTTTCAATTTCCTTTCCTGTGCTTTGATTGGGGGCAGAGGATGAGCTGGAGGAGAAAAGAGGAGGAACAGAAAGAATATTCTTTTCTGCCTGATGACAGACTTGTGGTTCCTGAACCTGTAATAAAACTACAGAACTTAACAAAGAGCATTATTCATGCTCATGTGTTTTATGAAGTTAACTGTTTTATGTAACATATTTACTATTTTTTTCTTGGAAAAAATGCGAGGGTACTGCTTTTTATTCTCTTTTTTAAAAGGCAGGAGTAATCGCTTGCCTGTTAAGGGGAGAAAAATGAAATCTGTGACTTTTCTTTTAAATAGGTCGTGATTTTAAATATGAAGATATTCTGTGATTGGCTAGCCTTCCCATGTATGACAGGATGTTCTAACTTAGCTAAGATTTTCAGAAGTAACTAATAGTTTTGTGGTCTTCGTTCTTCAGATGTGGAAGATCTGATATTTTAAGTTGGACAGCCAAAAATCCCTTGATGCCCAAAGCACTGTTCTCCCTGCAGAGCAGAAGTTTCTCAGAACACCGCGTGCTAGTTTCTGTCTTCAGGTCTTGGTTTTCTTAATAGGGTAATCGGATTTATTGCCTGCTAGAGTTGTGTATCACTATCATTCTTAAGAAAGCAGCTTTCTTAACATTCATGCGGATCGAAATCCGGCATTTGTGACTCCAAGATGTTTTTCCCCTGGGTTGCTCGCAGCGGAAGGAGGGGGACGTGTGTGCCGCTTTGCAGCCTTCTCACAGGCTTTGCGTGGGGGTTTAAACCCTTTGCTTAGGACTTTTTGCAGATGGGGAGTTTACTGCTTACTGATTTAATTCTTAGAAAATATTTCTTCCCAAATCCCCTTTATTCCTACCCACACTCTAGTTTGTGCAACTCTATGGGGGAGAGCATCCTGTTAATCTTCAAGATCTTTCGTAATGCTGATTTTGCCAAAATCCTCTCCTGACGTGTTTGAATACACAGGATTGCTACCTGTGTAGGAACAACACATTTTATTTTATGTTCTGTTGTTTTCTTTTCCACTGATAAATCATTTTGACCACATACTGAGATAAGAATATTTATTTATAAAATTTGAAACTATAAGTCTTTGTAGCAAAGTGTTAGTTAATACTTGCAAAACATGCAGAAAAACAATGTTTATCCGAAGATGAAATTTAAGAGGCCCCTCTCTCTGTATTTTCTTGGCTTTTTCCTAGCTTAGAGCGTGCTGGCACCTACTTAGCCCCTGTGGTCATGGACACCACAGTGATGCACGTCCACTTGGTGTGTTCATAGGAGGAACTACTAGGCCAACTGCTCAGCACCTGCCCTCGTGCAGGGATAGGGACGAGTCAAACCTGGCCCTGTGCCGGGGATATCTGGGACTTGTTTACTGTACTTTATATGTTAACATCTGGAATTAATAGGCAGTTGAGATCTGCGTATACGTGTGGTGTCTAAATGCAGGACACAGACGGCTGAACAGTGAGATGCGGCAGCAGGACTGCTGGAAGGAAGGTTAGTCTGATAAGAGCTCATCAGGACACTGCTGCTAGCAACAACACTTAGGTCTTGATGGGGAAAAAGGCATCTGAGTAAATGCTCTCTTACAATGAGCATTTTAGCTAGAGCTTACTTGAGAGAAATAGAAAAAGTCAAAACACAAAACCTACAAAAATGCAAAAAAAAAAAAAAAAAAAAAAAAAAAAAAAAACAAAGAAAAAAAAAAAAAAAAAAAAAAAAGAGGAGATAGTACCCCAGCAGCCCGTTGAGCAAAATCCTGCCTTTTCCGTGGGAGCTGTGCTGCACACCCTGCACATGAGGTGAAGGACAGAGGGAAGCTTGCAGCCTGCTGATCCGATGCTTCAGTGAGAACAGATGGTATCCTGAAACAGGCCATTTGTGATCAATCCATAATAAACATTAAAGTTGCATATTCCCCACCAGAGGTGCCTTCAGCAGCCTGCCAATTAATGAGCAAGTTCTTGGCCCTCCTCTTCCAGCATTTGACACCTCTATGTTTTTTTCTACTTGCCTGTATTTTATCACTCCTCCTGACGATATATCTTTTTATAAAAAAATCAAGATGAAGCAAAGGTTTTATGTTATCATAGTTTTCTGGCTATAATAGCTTATCGAGTACATTGGGGAGTTGTTTTATTGTTCCAGGCCATCATGTAGAGCAGTGTTCTGAGTCATGCGCATGTTTGAGCGCGTCTGCGTTTGCAGGTTGTGCAAGGTTGGTGTTTGCACAAGGCACGCGGGGCGTTTTTCTCATTGAATGTGTCCTTGTGCGCTAGGAGGTGGGGGAGTGTTAGAGCAAGGGAGCAGCTGCACCTGCTGCAGAGCAAATAATAAGGTTCTAGAGATGATCCGTGTGCGGGTGGTACATCACACTTCTCAGCACTATGTGATTTGAGTTTTGATGTGTTTTCTGTAAGTTCAATAACCGCGTTATCAGAGGCCCATTCCTTTTTGTTGCTTTTCCATCCTGCTTGTCAGTTTTAGAACAATGTCCATGTATCATCTTAGTAGCGTTACCTTTGAAATATGCATTTATAAATATGCAAAGAAAAGATTTTAAAGCAGTGATTGAGCTACAAATGCACATATCGATGTACTGTAATAATGCATAAGCAAATAGGTGCTCAGGTCCTGATTCAGTGATTCGAGACCTTATTTAGAAGACCTTCAGGTCTTAGTGTGTTTTGATCTAAGTAACTATTTGTTAGAGGTGAAACAAGTGCTTGTCACTCTACCTCAAGACCTGCTGTTCACTAAGTCTTCATTCAGATAATGAGACTTTGGTTGAATTCTGTAATTCTTATAATACTTGGTAGAGTTAGCCAATGTTTCTGTCTGTGAGATGGAGAATATAGATATATACACCAAGGATGTGGTTAAGACTGATTCGTGGCTGTATGTGAAGACCTTATTACTATATGACTCTTGCCATTGATACTGGGTTTCCTGTTATGTTAAATAATGAATATAAATTCTTTTTTCAATGCCATGTTATTTCTGAAGTCGTCTTCTGCTTTGCACTGTTATTTTAGAAACTGTTACAGGAGCTTTTTTAGCATGTAGTGTTTGGTTGCATTGCTGTGGCAGAAGCAGTGACTGCCTCCTCTTTGAAGCTTGGTGGCTTCGAGGCTGCACGTAAGAAGTATGAATATGAGAGTTTTGTAAATACAGCAGGTTATTTTTGAGTCTATGACCTGGCATAAATGAAATGGTAAAAATGGTTAAAATTATAGTGTTTCATTATAGTTTAATATGGGCAGGTCAAACTGCGTTATTTGTATGGTGTTATCAGAGGCATTTTTACATTTTATTTATATAACATGGCATGTGTGTATCATTGCTGGCTAGGCAGGCAATTATTTCCAAGTAGGCCACAGCCTTAGCAAAGCAAGCTCACTAAATAAGATTAAAAGATCATTGATGACAAGGCTTGAGTGAGAATTTTAATGCTTTGTGATGTTAAAGTCAATTCTGTTCCAAGCTAAGCGGTGGCAATTGTCACCATGTTAATAAAAGCAGAGTATGATAATTTATTATTAGCTTTCTCTTGCTGTCCTTCCATTTTCTGTCCTAAAAGAAATAATGGTTATTTTAGGTCAAATGTTGTGCACTGCTTGCAGCTGTAATAGCAGGACTTGAGCAGGGTGGGATCAGGTCCCCTTTCTTCTCTCTTTGACTTTATGGCACCCACCGATCCTTTACAGCGCTGCTCTGTAATGACTTCTCTGGGTATCTGCAGAAGAGACACGGAGAAGAGCAAGGCTGCATCCTAGGAGAACACGCTGCACGTAACTGCTGCTGTTACCTCAGACTGGAATCAATTTCATGAAATCCAGCTTCTTTTGCGAGTGTGGTATCCATTCTCCAACACCTAAGGTTCTTTTCAAAGAATGAAGGGTCTCTGGTAAAATTATAATAAGCCTCATCATAAAGAGAGTCCCATATTTTATTTCTAACAATAAAAGTGTTTTTAAATGTTCTTTTTTTCCATATATACTCTTTTTTTTTCTCTTCCTACCTTTGTACTTGGAAAAGAAGTGCTGATGTTAGGCACTTTTGGAGGCTTACGGAATCCCCAGTGTGTGAATGTACTTCACCTGGTTTCGCTAGCCCAAGTTGCTGACTTGGATTGACTTGGCTGTGGCTCAGGTGTCAGCAATGGGCTACACCTGAAGCCAGTGAAAGCACCGCCCTCCCCAGCGAGGTGCAGGAAGGCAGGACGGCTGTTCCCAGCTCTGGAAAGGCCTGGTGAAGCGCGGCTCCTGCGGATGGGCGCTGGTGGACGGCAGCTGGAGGTGGCGCAGACCGCTAGTGCGGGAGCTGCGTGTACTAATGTGCAGTGTGCCCCTCTCATTGCTACACAGGACGTAATTATTTTTCTATGCTAGTCTTTTACAAACGTATTGGCTCTTCTTGCTTCCTTTCCATTTTTCTTCCTCTTATTTTCAAACTGCTGTTAGATGTTTATAGAAGCAGAGAGGACAGTACTGCAGGGGTTGTGTTCGCGCGTTAGCAGCACTTTCAGTCTCTGGATTGAGTGTTGTAATTTTTTTCTCTGCTCCTCCTGTTACATCTGAAACACATTTACTTTATAAAGACAGAAGTAATCACATCGTTATTACCTGGAGTCTTCAGAATGGCAATATTGTTAGTGTAATTCCCCAAGGTGGGTACTGCACCTACAGCTGCTAGTGATCTAACCAACTTAAAACTGGGAAAGAGTGTGTCTTTGAAAATAATGTGTAAAGATAAATAGTGTGACAAGCTCCTTGGTGAATTTAAAATCAGTTAAAGAGCAGTAGCAGATGTCTGGAAGAAGCAGGTCTGTCAAAATGTTTTATGTCTTCTGAGATTTTTATTCCTATTTCTGGGAGGCAAGGCAAGGGAGTTGCTGAAGGTTGTGAAATAAACCCTGAACTCTTGGGCTCTTTCCCTGCCGTTACTCAGGGGGAATGCGATGCTGTGACACCTTCCATTGCTCTCTTTGGAAGTTCATTTAAGTTTGCTCAGCATCTACAGAGATTGCTTGAATATCTGGGGCTACGTCTGGAGCGAACAGTTGTCTGCTGTAACAGTCCCTCTTAAAAACCAAAAAACAAACCAGGAAGCTTCACTGTTAGAAATAATGCTTTTCATTGCTGTATAATGCACTTGCATCTGTTCGCATTCTTGGGTAGAGTTAGAGGAAAGATATAAGACTCTCAAGACCAACAAATCAGAGAAAGGGCAAGAGAAACAGAAGAGGAAATACTTGCTGAACGCTTCACTCATTGCGTCAACGATTTACTCTCTTATTTACATTTTCACTTCTCTCTCCTCCCTCTTTTTTTTGGCATAATTTGTATAGTTTATATCCCAGTTTAGAGCATGTTTTGGATTTTTTTTTAATTTCCTGTGTAGCTGTTATTTGTTGACTAGATATAGATGCTAAATCAACACAAGCCTCCCAAAAAAGTTGTTTCTCGCTGGATTTAGCCACAGGTGGATGTGCGTTTATACCAAGAGCACCCATGTGCCCCGTGAGGTTTCATAGGTAGCTAATGCCAAGGCTGGGGTTTCTTAGTCCCCGCTTGGTGACTCTGAGCAGAGATGTTGCTGGAAGCCGGCACTGATGCTCTCTCCCAGGCGCTTCTGAAATCCTCCCATGGCTTCTCTGCACATAAATCTTAAACCCAGGTCATGTTGATAGAAAGGGCTGGTGCAGAGCTGATGGGCAAGGATATTCTTTGGGTAGCCAGGGAGAGCACCAAAGAGGTCCTAAAATATAAATGGATTTTGTGTGGACTTTGTATTTTACCCTGCTAGAGTTTTGGTAGTTACAAAGAGATGGTGGTTGAGGAAAGACCTTCCCGGCTGCCTCGTCAGGGCTCTTGAGCATCTTCCCCGTGTTCCACCATCACCCGTCTGTGTTTGTTTTGAACATTGGCTCCCTTCTCATGTCATCATGAGCTCACTGCTGTTCTGAGATCACTCTGTGCAAAGACTGATTTAATACGTGCAGGCAGATCTTCAGCTGGTGTAAATCAGCTGTAATGTTCGTGGGATTTGAGCGATTTATGTCACATGATGATTCAGTCTTTACCTCTAGGCTGAGATTTATAAACCAGCCGATTTATGTTACAAACATTTCACAATTTGACATAACAAATATTTTAAATGCACAGTCTGCTTAGATCCTAGTTTTGGGAAAACAAATTTAATTATGTCCAAGTAAATGACCGCTACTTATTGATTGCTGAGCAGGATGATTTATTTCAGTCCTATTCTGAACAGAATTCAAGGCATGAAGTTGCTTTCAACTAAGGCAGTCTCCTATTTGCTGCTGCATGGCTTAGTCCACTGCAGCTAATCGCCAGGATGTGTGTTGAGAAAAAACCATTGCCTTGCTCATCATCCTCCCCTGGCTGTGGTTCATTCCAGGCTGCCACAATCAACTATTTGTAGTATCGTAGTTTGTTAGGGAAAAGTGAGTTTGGTGTCGCAGAATCGCCGTGTGCTTCCCAGTGCAGCTAGCTAGTGGAGAAGAGGAGCAGACTGTAATTAGGACGGAAGGAAGTTTTGGCTGTACGTGTGCACAGAAATCTGCACTGATGATGAAGGGCACACAGGAGAATAAATCACTCTGAATAGGGTTATTAACAAATGTGATTTGAAGGTGATGGCTCAAGAAGTGATTTGAAGACAAAGCTGTTTAGGAGAGAAAAGGCAGTTTGTGCACCTAAGGTTAAGTTTATCCTGAAGAGAAGAAGTAGGATTAAGAGACTTTGCATCCACATGGAGCTGGATGACAGCTCAGCTGCAGAATATTTACTGATACATACATGCAAGCTGAGGAAAACCAACTCCAAATCCCAGAATTAAAACAAAAGATTTTGGAAGATGAAAATTAAAAAGATGTAAGAGATTAGAAATAGAAGATACTGTAAGTCTCTGAATCCTCTGGAAATTAAAACAGGTTTGCGAGTCCCCTGTTGATCTGTTGACCTTCTCTTAACTGAGACTCTGCAAATCTTGTTGAGTGAGTTGCCCCATATCTGTGAGAAGTGAAATTATTACAAATAAAAGCTCAGGATAACTGTCGTGGGAGATGACGGGAGGGAAGGTCTGGTGTTTTTTTGAGACCCAGCTGGTTCCCTGAGCAGGTTTATGGACTGGCCCCATGGCTGCTGCGAGCGCTTTGGGGTCGGTTTTGGCTTCACCTGCAGATACTGTGTTAGTGCCTGTTCAGAATCAGGCTCCAGGTATCAGTGCTCTGCGCTCTTCTTCAGTGCTGCTGTGGTATGTTGGAGCTTACGTTGCAAGCAGTGTAAATAGACGGGGCTGTGGAACGAGTTTTTTTTTTTTTTTTAGCAC
>JAVCKT010021240.1:22665-74481 GCA_032273925.1 Rhynchotus rufescens
CGAGGAAAATTAAAAATTTAATTAAAACGGAAATTTCAAAATTGCATTACTATAGCAGTAAAATTAGAATTTTAATACTCCAAAGTGAGTGCCAAAACCATTTCATTTACAGTCCTGTATTTTACCAGTTGTCTTCATACTATTCCACACTCAATTATGACTTACTAGTAATGCAAATACTACTTTTCAAAACCACGCAAGGATACTTTATTCCTACAGATGTTAGATGTGCAAATATTAACTTTGAAAATGTCAGATGATCCACACGATGAATATCATTTAATGATGCTGAGAAAAGCATAACATATTTAATGCCTGATTTTGAAGGTTTAAATCTTCAGTTTGTCTTTATTAATACCCAGCTCAAGTTATACTGCCACTGTTTTTCCTAATAGCACTGCCAGGAATTTTGCAAGCATGGTTGGCAAAAGATGCTGTTGTTTCAGATTTCAGATATTTTTCTTATGTGCATTATGTTTTGCTTTTTCATGTGTATATGGAATCTTCCTAAAGCTTTTTGAATAGATCACCAGTGCCACCAATAATTAATATGGGAACATTGCTGGATATTAGTGATATTTCATCATTCGACTTGTTGGATCGTGCAGGAGAAGGCTGCCGGGCTGTGTTAGCCCCTTGAAGTCCCACCAGCACGTCTCGTACCGTGTCTCGGAATGGCTCAGTGCATCTTGCTGCAGTTCGTGTCATCCCCACAACAGGGATGGGGTTCTGCATTGCTTGTTTGATTTCACGCCCTGGTTCTTGAGACAAACTGCTGGTGAGCAGTACCAGAGGTTTTTGCTTGTTCTCTTTGGGGTAACATCTGGTGGACCCAAAATAACAATGAAAGCAACAAGAGATGTCTTGCTATGAGTGTGGTACTAAAGTTTTATTTTATGATAAAGCAATAACAGAAGCATACAAGATGATGATAATTTTCTCAGCTGTGCAGAGAATTGGGTGCTTTTAAGGCGTTAGAAAGCAGGAGAACATAAAATGGTCGATCGAAATGTGCTGATCAGTGTCCTTAGAAGGTGTGTTTTGCTTCTGGATTCGTTCCCAGAGTTATTTGGATGTTTCAGGCATCAGAGAGAACTTCTTCTCACTTAGCTTGAGAATAATAGAGCCTTGCAGAGACACTGGTGTGGTTTGTTGGCTGCTATAGAAAAGGAAGGTGCGCGTTTCATGAGTATCAGAGCTAAGCAGACCTGGTGCCGATCAGAAAATGCTGGCTGCAAATTAAGCCATAAGTACCCGTGCTTGCTTGTATATTGCTGCTATGTTTTAAGAATGTAAAAAGAGATTAAGACAATGAGTGTGATCCCTAGTTCCTTCAAACTCTCTGGAGTTTTTTCTTTAACTCTCTGAGGTTTTGAATTAACAGCAGGAAGGGAAGAGGGAAAACGTGGGTGCAGAGGGTGTTGAACAGCAGGACATGCTGGAAAGAATACAAATTATCTGAACGGCTGACCTGAGCAGCATCTTACAAATACTGTGCATGAACACCTTAAAAATTCACTATGGGCTTCAGTCGAAGTCCTTCTGGCACCCAATGTGTATTTGGAATATTTTATAGTGAAAAGCGAAAGCTGAAGTATGCAACTTATTTAAATATGTCTTCTAAAGTCAAATGGAAAGTTTTTGCAGGTCCCTCAACTATTAAACGCTTATTTATTAGAAATCAATGTAAAACTTTCCGTTGTTCTCTATAAATATTCATGTTTATTTTAATAAGTGCTTTGCAGATTTATTTTAATTCCACCCCAAATCCTCCTGTGGCTTGAAAACTTCATATTCCAGTCCAGGTGTCGAGATAAATGAGGAATGTATTTCTAAGGTGCTTTGGAGTAGTTATTAAGAGTATTATTAATGACAGCTATTTTTGTTGTTGTTTTTGATTGCCACCAGAGAAGGCAGAAGCTTGCAGCTGGGATTCTTTGAAGCAACGGTCTATTCTTTAGGGAGCTGTAATTTCAATAAAAACAATGAAATCAGTTAGCATAGGTAATAAAATAATTATAGTAATTTATTTTGGCTATTAAACGTTGAATCCCCTTAGCTAATCATCCACTTAAAGCTGTTACTCAAAATGCCCTGGCTGCTTTTGCCTTCAAGTTAAACACGGTGAGTTCTCACGCGCTGATAAATGCGTTTTTGCTCAACGCCTGCTGCGCTTGGCTGGCGGCGGCGACGGGAGCCCGATCCCGAGATACCCGAGGGGCTCCCTCGGAGCTGCCGGAGCCCGGGGCGCCCGAGCGGGAGCCGCTTCCGAGCGGGGTTGGGTCCTCAGGGGATGGGAAAACCCTCAGCAGGAGCTCCCTGGAAATGTTGCCTTGCAGGGGTGCCAACATAAGTGGCACCATTCAGACCATGGGAAGCCCAGTAATTAATGCTCTGAAAGCGCTGCAAATTGCTCTCATTCATTCAAGCTTTGCTTCACTTTGCTTTGTTGCAGTTTGTAATAACCCTTAACTGGCCAAAACCAACACAGGCAAAGGTTAATTTCTGTCTTAACTCAGAAAACGCTGTCTGTCTTGCTTAAGAGAGCACAACCTGTGGTGGTTCTTCTCTTTTCTGGAGCAGGAGTTCAGGGAATCTGTAAAAAGATCCATTCGAATTCCCATTTCAGTAAATGCAGAATGATTGGGTTTGTATACAGAGACTTTGGTTTTTCAGGAGTTCATCTTTCATAATAATATTATTATTAATAAGTAATATTATTCAATACTAGTGAAGGTGGTCATTATAGATTAGCTGCAAATGTTCAGCCTCTCTCCTGTGCAGAAGCATCGTGCTGTTATTGGTTTTACATCGCTCCTTGTTCTCCCGAACTACTTCAAATACCTCCAATATTTCCTAAGACCTGTAGAGAAGACAGCAGGTCGCTGGAGCTCTGCAGCAGCACCAACCTGTATTTTTGTGCTGCACTGCCAACTTCGGCTACTTTATTCCGTTATTCTTCAGTCTGGAATTTGTTATCTCGGATATAGGGATGTCGTGATCATCATAAAGGTTTGCAGCGGATGGTGGTTGATAGGAGGCTTGGGGGGAGCTAGTTACTGCTTTTATGCTTTGTTTTGTGTGTGTGAGTGTGTGTGTGTGTGTGCTTCTTCTCCCTCGTAACACCTGATAATGATGAATATTTTCAATATTTTCAAACAGAGTTTCACTGTTTTGTTCCCCTGAGAAGGCAAGGGATGGTCTTCCCTTCATCAGTCTGTGTCGTAAAACCCTTTTGCTCCATCAGAAAGTTTCCGTAATAATATCAAATTCAACGAGAACAGTCAGTCCTCTAGTTGGGCACCTCTACTCCTATATACAAATTAAATTTTAAACTAGTAGTTTAATCCTAAGCAAAATCTCTGTAAGGCTATGATAGAGCAGGTACAGCACTCAAATCGTTCTCTGGTTCTATGAGTTTAAATACAGACCAACTTACAGCCCAAGGTATGGGACAGGGAATTATTAGGGGATTTTAATATCCATACATTATTTTAGAAGGATTTATGGTTTTGTATGACTTCATATCTGGATTTTTTTGGCAGGGGAATGAACAGGAATCTAGACCATGCATAGCATCCCTTTACTCCCACGGGAATCCTCTACTTGTAGTCAAGTACCCAAAATTGCTAGTTCTCAAAAGAAGGTTTAAATGAAATATCCTGCGTGGCTTAAGAAACCTCGGCAATTCCCACAGCACCTAGTGACAAACAGCTTAATAAAATTAGTTCTTTCTTAAAGCCTGTAAAATATATTCATTCTTTCTTCAGTGTTTTTTAAAGCAAATTCAGTACTCTAGTGGATGACATACTTGTTTTTTCTGTGTTTGTGAATCTTATCCAAGGTTGGTACCTTGGATAAGTCTCCCTTATCTTTATTGTGCCCCTAAATCTATTAATCTCATCTCCCTGCGTGTTCTAGGAGAGGCACAAGGGTTTGCTGTTAATATGGGAGAGACAAGATTACATGGTGGTTGCTGCTAAGGACTACATTCTACAATGCAGTTTTAAATTGTTAGTAACATTAAATATATATATATATATATATATAAATTCTACTCAGTTCTATTGAAGAAATTGGAATAAAAGTCATCTGGGGAAAGGACTTTGAAAGTGAACTAGTTGCTAGTTTTTGTTACACTTAATTTAACAGAATAAGAGTTCAAGTCTTGAAATGTAAAAATTTCTTTCATTAATCGGTCTGCTTAAAAATGGAAATTTAACTTCTAATAATGTTAGACATTTACATATGTAATGTAAAAAAAAGTTATTAACTTGACTTGAATGTAGTACAAAGTGATATATGGAATTGTTTATTCTCTGTGCAGGGGCCATTGTGTGAAACAGCCAAGTAATGGTTTTTGAGTGCTTTTCTTCATCAGAATTTAAGTCAAGATTTTCTTAGACTTTGGTTTTTTTGTTGTTGTTGTTGTTTATTTTCTTTTTCTGTTTTTGTTGATATTGGAAATGGGAAGGTAGTAAGAGAAATAGGAACTTAAAAGCCAAAGAATGAATAACTGTGCTGGTCAATTGAGAGGTGTTACTATATAAAAATTTGTACCTAAAAACTCTTTTAGAAAAGAAGGCACTCCAGCTGATGGTGCAACAGTATTGTACCTATGGACTTTTTCGGTCAACATACAGCTTTTCCACTTTAAAATGCAGCTAAACCTGTTCACTTAAAAGCAAGAAAGAATTCTGTAAGTGATGGATTTAACACAGTGGATAACCTTTTCATTAGACAATTATGTGTTTCAGTCCATGGGATATGAAGTGTATATTTTTTGTACTACATTTTCAGATGTCAATGACCCTATTTCATGGAATATAAGTCACACTGTGAATTTAAAGATCTGAAGAAAATCAATAGATGAGACATTGAAGACTTACATCAACTGAAAATATTTTTTTTTCCATTTCTCTCTCTCTTTTTAAAAATCTTTTTGCACAAAGCTCAGCCTAAACATCAAAAAAAAGTCATTGAAAGACTTGGCTAATAATTACTAGAACTTTGGATTTTACTGTAAAGCGCTTTTGTATCCAGCAGTATTTGATGTCCTAATCCACTAGATACAATACCTTTGGAAAAGACACCAGTAATGTAAAAGAGAGTTAATCCATTGAGCCATAAAATGTATTGCTTTACATCAATTTTGAAAAGGTTGAAATATCTTAATGATCAATAACAAAACAAAATATATAGACACAAATCTCATTAAATTAGAGTAATTAACATAACTACATTCATAATTAAGTAAGCGTGTGTTAGATGTTAATATTCAGGGAAAGACTTTCACAAACATACCTTTCACTTAGACCTTAATGAAAATAACAGAAATTAATTATCCTTTAATGCGCTTCTTCCCTGTTAATTCTGAATATATTCATGAATGCAAAGTAATGATCTTATTCCTATCTAGTTCTTACTTGTCTCTCAGATTTTGAAAGTTCAGCTTTTGATATTTCAAATTTTAAGTGCAAATCCCATTTTGAGAATTACATGCTTAGGAATTTAAAAACACATTTCTCAGAAAGGAAAAAGAAAAGAAAAGAGTAGATCAGCATATCCAGTGATTAAAAGCTATGCAACAGATGGAATCCTGAGAAAAATATATATTTTATAAATAATTTAGTGATTCTAGGGATTCAGCTTGATTTTTCTCTTGTTAAAGCTGTTGAGAATTTGCAAACATGCAGAGCTTTGGAGATGTCTACTTAGTTTGCTTGTATGCATACCTATACACTGTTAAAAGAACTTGAATATTTAACAGGACATCCTAAAACATGATAGAAAATGAACAAAGAGCAAAACCAAGTGGATCCACTGCCTTCACTGAACTTACACAAATGTCCTGCCATCTTCCCATAGTTAATGATTATTCAATAACTTTGAATGACCAAAATATCTGCAAAAATTTTTTGCTGTACAAATTTGAAAATAAATTGTAAAAAACAAATCAAGGTATGCAGACTCAGTATGCGGCAAACACTGCTGATTCAATTCTCTTATTTTTGAATTTCTGAGGTCTAGTAGGGAAGCTAGGTGTCTTGGTGGAACTCATGGAAGGCATCTAAAAAGGCAGGCAAGAATTTTTCTGCAATAAATATTCAGATTTATCAAAAAGCAGAAATTCAATTTATAGATGGTATTACTAAAAGACTTTTTATGTAGTAATAAGAAGTCTGAACAGAGTTGATAATTCTCATCCTTTTTTAATATATCTTTATTTGAATTTCTGGTTAAAAATACAAATAATACCAACTTCAGTTTACAGCAGGTGCTCTAATTAGATGGCATATTTTTATTGTACTTAGCTGATACTGTATTTCTCAAGTACAATTGTGCATATAAATTGATAAGAATTTATCTTAAGGCTATATTCAGATTAATGATACATCAGAGAATGATTGTGCAGCTGAAAAATTGCTAACAAGGAAATAAAGTTAAAAAAGGCTAAAAAGCAAACCTAAGTGCTCAGACTGAATTGGCAAGTTAGCTCCAAAAATTTTTCTGGGTTTTACTTTGGAAGATGGTTAGTTTTAAGAAAATGTTCGTTTTTAACTGTCATCTTTATTGCAATATCGTATCCGTTTTGACTCTTATTATTTAGCATCCTGATTTCACGTCCTGCAGGAACATCCTGGGGAGGTGCCTTTTTGTAAGGAGAGGCTGTAGTTGAGAGCTGTGAATTCTTCTCGTTGAGAGTTGGTCATGGAAAACTTGGTCTTAGTAGAGGAGCTAATAACAAGCAATAAGAACAGATCAAGCCTAGACTTGGAAGTGCCGTGACGAACAACACGAGCATTGGGCCAAGGCGGACACTTAATGTTAAGGAGGATACTTCACATCTCTGTGTTGTGGTGCACGTTCAGAGGCTAGGACAGATCAAGTAACTTGCTCCAGGTCAGAGCAGGACTCGGTTTCCTTGACTGGGCTGTGCTCCCACATGCAACATGTCCTCAATCTTGAATGCCCGAGTTACCCACTTTTGCTTATTCACTTGATCTAATAAGATCTGGATGCTTTTCAGTATTGATTGGTATAAGTGTGGCTTAATGGCAGAATCGTTACTTTTTTAATCTTGGAACTGCCAGCCCTTACTAGTCTCCACTGAAATTCGGTTTCTTTGATTAAGGGCTGCCATTACTAATTGTTTCTAAATGTTGCTTTGACATTTCTAGTTGAAAAAGTTTAGCTCTTCTGCAATATCTTGTAGTCTGCTTTCTTAGTAATTTGTTAAAACTTAATGTTCTGTGGGATAGCCCAAGTTGGAGAAGGGAAGGTGCTGGAAAATCCTGGAATAAAAGTTAGAATGAAGTGATAACCCTGAGAAACTAGTGGCTTAGAGGCTTCCCACACAACATATAAGCTGCATCTTTCTGCCCGTTTGTTGTTTTGCATTAAAATGCTGCCTGCCTGATGGTAACGGGGACTGAGTTTGCCTACGTATCTCCCATCTCTTCAGTGCAGTGCTGCGGGAAAGGTCAGATAAGGATAATATGTCAAAAGGGTATAATTAAGATTCAGAAAGATTAATACCTGTGGTATTTAGTGAAATTGCCTTTTAGTGGAATGCTCATTTATTACTTTGATATTTAACATTTCTGCTGTTAAAATGTTAGTGCTTGTAAAAGTACAAAATCAGTGGCAGACATTTGGTTTATATACTCTTTATACGTGAAAAAAGAACCTCATAGGGGAACCAATCACAAGTTTTGTTTTTGTTTTCTTTTTTTCTTTTTTTTTTCTGGAATGCTTATGTGTAAGTCTTTCTGTATTTCACTCTACCTTTTTATTTGCTAAGATTTTTTAAGCTATATCAATGAATTTGACAAGGGGATGGGGAAGAGCTTGTTAGAAACTGCGTCTGAGATGTGTGTAGCCATCTGCAGTGAAATGAAAATGAGACATCTGTAGGTGAAATGGAATAAATGTTGTTTAATTCCACACAAAAGGAGCCCTTTACCATGATTCAGCACATACTTACTGCATAATTAAAGCAAATGAGGACCTGCACTGGAATTCCCGGTACACAGGAGCTCCAGCTCCGCCTGCACTTCCAGCCATTATAGGAGCCCATAAGAGAAGATGGCACGCTTCCCAAAAAAGTACATTTAGATGAGAGAACTCCTGCAAAATAACACACAAAAATAGGTAAAGCTAAGGGAGCAACTCGAGAGGTATGAACGTTTGAAAAATACAGGGAGGCAGTAGCTTTGCTATTCCTTACCCATTAGGAGCAGTGCAAATAGTTTTCTCTCGTAGACTTCTTGCAATCAGATCTGAAAAGAAAAATACAGTCAGTTCATGACAATTACAGCAGAACAACCACATTGGAATTAAAAGCCACCTCATGATCCTGAATTCTTGCCCATTGGTTTTATTTCTCATTACTTAAAGCAAAAGGGCATTTTCTTTTACTGAGGAAGAGATCTAGAGGGAATTTTACATGAATCCTTCAAATGGTGCTGATGATGAGGTGACTTTGAGGTATAGGGGCTGTAGGTTTGTTCAGTAAAACTTCTGTAAGATATTGATGCAGTTGTAACGTATATCAAGCCTTTGAGCATTGGAAGCATTTAATATGCTTTATGTGTTTTGTCACGTAACTTATCTACCACCATTCAATTAAAAAACGTTATTTTAACAATGATCATGTGTCATGTTAGAATTTACAGGATTACTCTCCAAACTATTTTTTGTGGCTCTGAAAAGAGCAGAATTTTTGTGTGTTATGTCAGTACTTTCGTTAATTTAGTAAGGGGTGCATTTTTACTATGAAATTACAAATGTGTTCAGTTGAGGTGATTAACCCTGTATGCCTGTCCATCTATGCCTGGGCATGACAGTACTGCCAACTGATACAGAGGCACTGGTTTGGAAGATTTAGACTACTACTGTTTTAAAATAGTTTTTGGTAGTTATCTTCAAAAAACATGGGAATTGCTTGGCACTCTGTTATCAAATAGGAAGATCTTTTGGTCAGGCTTTAATCCATGAACTGGGAAAAGGCATCCAACTTTCTAAAAAGGAAATACAACTTGTAGATTTTCTTACAAGTCTGGAAGTTCTGAGATGGTACGATAACAACCTCGTGTAATGAAATCCATGAATGATAACAATCATGATCTGATTAGTCACATCAATACCCTGAGTAAACAGCTAAATAAGATAGGCATAGACCAGGCTAAGTGCTCTAGGAGATTCAAAAGATAATATCCATAGGAAGTTTTAGACAAGTACATCATTTAACCTACTGGAAGTTTCATCCTCTAAAAGTTGAATGTTAGGCAATAATATGTTTTTTCCTTGATCATTGAAAGCAGATTTGAAATCAGCAACTAGAACATTTACCCTGTTGTTCCACAAGATATGAGACAAAGCGAATAACGCTGTGCTCATGCAAACGACAAGGTTATCCCTGAGGCACTTTATTATGAGAAAACTGCTTGGGTTGTTTGCAGGTGTGCTATAAAGATATAGGGTCCAGAGAGGAGGGGATGGGTTTTTTGTGCATAGTCCTGGTGGGCATGTTAGACAGTCGCGTAAGTTTGTGGGATCACACCCCAAGATTTTTACTATTTTGTAGATTAGTATTTTCATTAGTTTTGGACTACATTTTATTTTTCTTTGTTTACTGACCTTGTTATCTTTGTCACCTTTATATGTCAGGAATTGATAGTTAGCCTAAGATCTGCTATCATTAACTATGTCATTGCTTTTAAAGAGGTAGAAAAAAATGTAGGATTGCTTTCAGACCCACAGCTGCCACTGTCACCAGAGCTTTATTTAGATCATAATTTAATAGGCAGGTCATAGATTAAATTTCACATTAAACAGTAATACGCTGTTGTGAAACTCCTAGGCATTGCTTTGTTTGAAATGCATTGTAATTGTGAATGTGTGAACTAATGGTGCAGATTACTGGAAGTAGGAGGGAAGAAATAAGAGCTGAAAATTGCAAGATGGAAAGGCGAGACAGAGGGCAAGCGGGGAGGAGGCAGAGGGGGAGATTTGTGTTGAATCCCTGGTGGTGTTCGGGATCCAGCAGCTGGATGAGATAGTCTTGTGCCTGCAGAGACTTGAATGGAGTGTGAAGATGCCTTGGGGCTTGGATGTGGGACCAACCCCAGGCAGGACGTTGCCTGGGTGTCATTGGAGCTTCAAGGACGTTGGAGTGGATGAGTTGTGAAGAGTGGCAGGGTCTGGAGGCTGGCAGCCGTCCCCGCTGCCCTTTTGGAGAGGGCTGCTGGAGCGGGAGGCGGGCAAGCGGCCCTGGCTGTGCCCTGCAAGCTGTGCTGGACTTGGCTTTGCCCCCGAGGATCAGAACGGCCAGGCTTGCCCTTTTCCTTCTGCAGCTGGCCAGCCAAAACGCTTGGATTTGCACCAGTGTGTTGGAGGCTTGAACGCCGCAAACTGCCAAATTCGTACGCTAAAGCAAATGATTAAACACCTTGTTGAATTGTGCTTCCACTTGTCAATATTTGATGGGAAAACATGAATGTACAGTGTCATGGTGTGTCTTTAAAAGTAAATAAGACTAGACAAAAGAAGTGAAACAGAAAGGCGTTAAGGTCTTCTTATTCCGTCTTTACTCAGCCAGAGTTTCTGCGGCAGTGGACGCTTGGGTAAGGACTGAAGGACAAAAGGCAAACTCTTTATTTTGGAGGATTTGAACTCTTTAGAATGTAGTTAAAATAAGAGGCTGAACCTGAGTTTTGAGTTGCCAGCTCTTTGCAGCGTGCTGGGAATTTATGCAAGTGTCACCTGCCAGCAGGGTGGCTTTCCTGGTGCTCTCTTTCCAAGCAGGAACAAGAAAGTCTGTCCCGAGCATCTTACGCAGGCAGAAGCCCCTGTGCTTTGTGCTTTGCCTGTCGGCTTTGCACGTACTTGGGGTTTGTAAATATGCAGCTATTGCTCTCTGATTTGTTTGCATCCTTGCTGGTTGCCTGTTGCCTGTATTATTTCCTTAATTAACTAGTTATGTCTCTTAACTGGTTATGATTTTTTTCTTTATTCCTTCTTTTTGTGGCAACAAAAGCAAACACATGGAAGACTCAAGAAGCACGCAGAGGGGTTTTGTCACTCGTGAAGGCACAATTTGCCTTTGTAAACTGCAGGTATCAAAGCAGCTTTTCTGTTCTGTTTGGACACAGCGCATAGGAACAGGGGGATGAGAGGCAGCTGTGCTTCGGACCACATGAGATAATTTGCAGACACATTTTAATTGCCTTTTAGAGAGCATGAAGGAGTTCCAAATAGTCTAATGAGTTCCAGCAAACACCTGTGAAATGCTTTCAGATGACCATGTAAAACAGAAATTAAGAAAGAAATGAAGCACAAACCTAGCATGTATATGCTAATATTCTAATGGGGGATAGAGAGAAAAAAAGCTCTGTTCTCGTATAGCCCTGATTTCTCTAAGAGTGAGAAATAAACCAACAAACTGCTCAATGTTTTCCTACCAACAAAAATCTAGAGATAGAGAAGACAATATTTTATTATCACAGAAGACAATAAACTAGCGTATTTAAAGCAGCTAATACGGGATGCTTAGAAGGGTGTTTCAGCATGTAAATATGTTTTTTATTATTATGTCATAACTCCACAAAGTCATTTTGGCCAGTTATCAACTCAGACGTATAGGACTGTATGTACTTAAATCAGACATGTTTCCAAATGCTTTTGCTCCTTTGAGGATTAAAAGTTAGAACAGAATTACATTCCAAATATCTTGCAAGTAACTGTCATTTTTAAAAAATTATTCATATTTATGCCTATGTAGAGTTCTGCATAAGTATGTTCGCAGTGAAACTGTGAGTTGAAAAACTTGGATGATAGCAAGTTATTATGATTAATATTTACCAGTTACAAGGAAGTAGTTTATGAAAACCGTAGTTCAACTGGACCTCCAGGAGCCATGAGTAATTTGACTTATTTACCCCCTTCATGCTTGAGCTCTATGAAATATTACTTACCATCTCTGTCAGGGATGCTGGAGAGCTTTTTCAGAATAACGAGAAAAAAATTGCAATTTCAGAAATAGAGCAAAAAAAATTTGAAAATCAATAGTATGATAAGCTCTCCGGACTTTGGGTGTAGACTTATTTTTTTTAATCCAAGCTGATTCACAGGATGAAATATTTCTAAAATTCATGTCTTAGACCTCTAAAAAATTCCAAGGCAGTAACTGCCTTGATGCCTTCAAGAAATGCAGCATGTTGATGGAAGGTACATAAGATGTGCATTAACTATACAGAAGAGTATCAATTTGACAAGAAAATCTCTATGTTTGACGTTCATCATTTGAACTTGCAAGACTGATTTGTGGCATGCAATAATGTTGTCTTAGGCCTTTTTGGAAATGTTATAGTTCTCAATTGATGAGAGCACTGAATATTTGGCTTTATGGAAAAAAAAAGAAGGAAAGTTTGCCGTTTGAGTGACGTGAATGAAATGACAGTTCATCTCTAGAATAAGACACTGTGCTGTGAGGCTGCTGTATCATTACTTGCTAGCAATGAAGAATTCCATTAAAAATCATCCCCATCATACACTTTGTCATAACGTATATTCTTCCTTGCTAGCAAGGACAAAGCTGCTTCGGATGTGTGTGCTGGAAGGAAAGAATAGCTGCGTACAAAGTGTGCTGCTGCCTAAAAGTTAGGAGGAAAATGTAGAATATCCATTCCTATCCTCCGGATAATCCTTCAGAGTTAAGAATGTTCCCGTGTGTGTGTGTGTGAAGTTTAGACACGGGTGCGAAATAAGTTGATACTATTTTCATTTTGGACACAAAAGAAGCAGACTTGGGGAAAAACCAGTCTGTTCATGTCAAAATATACAGTGTCTGAAGTTCTGCAGAAACTACCAAAATCAATAGGAGCATCTATAGGGAAAATGCAATTAACGTTTGATTGCAAAGAAGACCCCTTAGCGCTTGTAAACTAATCTGTAAGGCAGCGAGGCTCTGCTGTGCTTGAGTTGGAAGAAGAAGACTCATTCCTTGTATTTTTTAGGAGTAAGTGCTCCTAGTATCATCCTAAATACCCTCTCAGCATTGCCAAGCACCGTTCCCAAACCGGGGCATTGGGCAGGGCCGGTGCCCCTTCCCGGGCCGGCGGCGGGCCCGCCTGCAGCCGCGCTGCGGGCACCGCCAACGAGGCTCTGCTTTGATCTGCTTTTACCAGCAAATCCTCCTTGGGCACCGTCACTAGTAATGTATTTTTCTTTTAGGCTGTCCATGCTCAGTCCTTGGACAGTCATAAAGAGATTTAAGGGTTTTAGGTTTAGAAGTGAATGGTATCTTCCAGCCATGTTTGTGAATAAAGATAGGGAGTATACGTTAAAACGCATTATTGCCCCTATTTTTTTCTCTGAAATTACTGTTGAGTATGTCAAAATTTAATTACAGATGGGAATACCCTTATTTGAGAATATTTAAAGAATAATACTAAGTATTTTAGTAGTGAAAAAGCTGACTTGTATAGTACCTTAAATATCAGCACAGATTTTGCTCTTTCTTAGCTTGCAAAGGATTGTTGGGATAATGATAGAAGAAAAATTGTCATTTAACGTGTTTCCTTAATGACTCTAAGGAGGTTTTGAGTGTCTTAGTTGTTAAATGAGTGTATAAATCTCATTTACATTAGCATTCTGTAATTCAAGGATAATTCTGCTTTAAGAAACAGGTTGGGGCTAATAACTGCCTCGCATCTGGGGGCAGAGCAATTAGGATGAGATGGGGAGAGCGCAGGTGGATGGGTGTTTGCTAGGCTGGGTCCAGGCTCTGCTCCTGTGTGCGTGGAAGGGCTGCTGCCTTGCGTGGGAAGCCTGGTTTAACCAAGTGGCTGCCTGTTCTGTTGGTTTTGACTCTTAAAAAGCAGTTAGAGGTGAGCTGGGAGGAGGGAAGCTTTTCCTGTTAAAGGAGGAGCTGAGAAAAGGATAAACTCTCCATTCAAAGAGTCTGTGAAGCACTATGTGAAATTAGTCAATTGACAAGGGAAAAAAGAGCTTCCAAACACTGTATCCTGCAGTGAAAGGCTGGCACCGTGAGGGTTCTCACACCTTAACTTGACAGCAGGATGTGGAAAGGGGGCAAATATGTGGAAAAATATGAGGAAAAATAGTATGCAGCTTTTTTCCATGTAGTAAATAGTGAAGAGTGCACAGAGTGGAGTGAGGTGAAGGGTAAACCTGGATGAGCTATGTGTTCTGTATGTGCTTCCTCAAATCGGGATACACATCCTGGATATATAGGAATGCTTTATTCTGGGTCTTAGCAGTCCAGAGATTCATGAAAAACCCAGGAAAAGGCAAAGAAAGCATCTGTTAAAATCAATGATATATTGTTTTGTACAAGTTTATTTTAGGGATGAAATTGTTGATTGTGATGAACAGAGAAATATCTATATCACTTGCTGTGAATGTGCCCACAATTGGCATGTGTTTATGATGTTCCACCTAGTATGGGGCCTCTCCAAAGGAAGTCTGCAAGGGACGTAGCAGGGAAGAGGAAAACAGGATTTTGCACCATTTTGTTAAGGCCTTTTCTCTGTTGGGCCTCCTTCAGGCTAGAATGGATTATTCGTTTCAGGGTTAAAGCCTGGGATCAAAGAAGATCCCACATCTTAAGGAGCGCGCTAAGGGGAAGGGAATTGAGGGGGCTGAGCAAACACGGCCCGAGGTTTCCGTGGAAAATCACAGCTCGGCAGCACGGGGAGAGCCGGGCAGAGAGCGGGAAGCGGAGGCAGCCGCTGCCCCGGGATGCTCCAGCACCAACCAGAGCCTCACGCAGCGGGCACTGGGCTGACCAGCAAGGCCAGGGCACCCACCTAAACTAACATGTTTGCCATGAACGGCTAGTTCTGTCACAGGCATGTGTGACTTAGACAAAAATATTTTGAAATGTGAACCCTTTGCCTCTAGATTAGTGTCAGAAAACATACGGTCATTCCAAAAAAAACAAGTAAATGTTACCAAATTCACAGGAAATGTTTTGAGATGATGCACAGTTTTATCGCAAGCACAGGTTTTGTCGGCATGGCCATGGAGCATTAAAAGCTGTAGCTCAAGCAGAGCTGAATCACGAAGCAGGCTGGTTTTATTTATTCAAAGGAGAATATTTGAGCTGTCTAAAATATATGGTTAACTTTGTAAGGAAATTGTGGAAATGGGTCAGCGAGTGTTTGGAGCGGAGCCGGGCTGCTGAGCCCTGCAGCTTTGGAGAAGTATCAGCAAGAATTTACCGACGATTAAGGCACACCAAAATACTCTTAGCTTGTCCAAAACGTGACCCTCCCCCTCCCACACTCTTTATCTGTCTAAAATAAGCTGTACACATCTAGTCCTCTCCCCACCATTGATTATCTAATTACACGATCACTCCATCAGTAAATCAACACAACATCTGTGACCCTCGGAGTGGGCGCCGGAGCCCCCGGCGCTCCCCCAGGAGCCGGGCCGAGGCGCTTCTCCCGACATAATATATTCATTATCCATTAGATCTGGCACGCGCTCCGCACTGCTCAATTACAATACAATCGAGCCGAGGGCCTGGTGTCAGCCCATGTAATGACTTTCTGATTATCTGTCTTTAAATGATGAATGAAATGAAAATGTACTATTCAAACCAAATGTAAGATTGCTAAGGATGCTAAATGAAAGTTTTATGTATATGCTGTATGGAAGGAGGGATGAGGTTGGAGGGTAAGGGTTCACGTTCAGAAATAACAAAGCACAAGTCTTGTCTTGCCCCTGCAAACCCACCGGGTTGGGACTGTGCTGTCCTTAAGGTTAGATGATCTGCCTGTGTGTTATCTGAAGATCTCAGTTATTTTCAGTCTCTGATAATTCGCTGGAAGGATTTAAACTTCAATGATTTTTCAGTTAATTTCATCTTTCCCTCTTTTGTCAGAGTGAGTTTGCTTGAGCTGTGTCCATTTGTCATAACATTTCTTTAGGCTAAACTCGATTTTAGTGGCAACTCTAGTAATGAAAGTGTAACATCCAGCTACGTATATGTTGCAATTTTATGAGTTAGCAGGGAAAAAAATGTAGATTGGTTTACTTGAAAATGCACTGCTGTGTGCATCTCCCTACTTGTTGTTTACTGATGAAGAGGACTTTGGGACGGGCCTGAGAACATATAGTTCCTTAAGTGGTTTCTCCAAATCCCAACTGTAAACAGCTGTAGCCGTGTCCTGAAGAGCAGACAGCCCCTTCCCAGAGAGCAGGCACAGCACGTCAGCCCAGGGAATAATATTTTAACTGAGCACTGTGCTTCTAAATAGACTAGTACTAAGTGAGAAATTTCATTCTATGCCAAGTTTATAAATAGATGGGAGATTCATAAGTATTTTGTTGTTCAAATAATTATGAAGCAGATGTTTGATAGTACAGTCATTTCTGTCTGTTTACAGCTTGAGTTATTTTAGTTCTAACTGAAAACCCCGTCAAGCTGCACGTGGAGCCCTCGGACTCGGGCTGCGGTTTCCATCTGGTCGGGACGGGCACCGGACACACACTGTGTTTTGTTGCTCCTAAGCCCTATATGCATATTCGAAGGATATATTATTCTGAATAATGAATATATTGGCAATACTGAAGTCTGTACTGAGTGAAAACTGAGGAAAGCACTGCCTTTCTTGGGGAATTTGTAGGTGTGTCCAGGGCAGTAATAAAACCTGAAGGGACTCAGAAGAAATGGGGATGTGTTACTGATGCTTCCTTGTGTAGGGGCTGGAGCAGCAAGTATGTAATTAATGTTCAAGGGAACTATGATGTCAGCTCTCATTGAAGAGCCATCCAAAGGTTGAGTTGCACTCAACTGTGCAGTCAGGATTGAGGCAACCTTCTTGAAAAGCAAGAGCACTGGAAAAATTCCTAGCCCCTTAAGAATGTTGGGAACTTCTGTTTTCTCTGAACTCGTCATCTCATTTTGAAAGTATATTTAATTATAAACCTTGTAAATCTAAAACCAGAGAGATTCACTTTGGACACTCAGAAATACATTAGTTTCCTAGGGTCAGATATGCTCTGAACTTATCTCAGGGAACTGAATGAATCATGCAACCTCATGAAAGGAGGTGATGAAACATGATAAATGAGGAAACCTGCAAGTGAAATTATTTTAAAATGTTACTATTTTTCATTCTGTTAATATTCTATCATTGTCCTAGGTCCATTCTATGCCTCTTTGGTTTTAAGCTTTTCAGAAAACAAGAGCAGCTGTTTTAGAAGTCAGTAAGATCTCTCATTTCTTTCACAAGCCATTCTGCTCTCCTGAAGAAAAGAAGTATCCTGTCATTTAAAATGTTCACTTGGCTTTGTAACTCAGAACACATGAGAAGCTGAAATGAAGTGACTGTCATTGTCTTCACTCAGGTTTCTCTGTTCTTTTCCCCTCGGACATGATCCTCAGCGGGTCTGAAGCTTTGTAGCCCTGGGAACAAACAGTTGAGTGCCAGTTCTGGGCAGCTCCTGAGCAGAGAGGTGATCCCGGGAAGAGTAACACACTTCAGTGGTTCCCCACCGCGTGCTGTTCCCACAGCATCTCCGTAGGTCACTCGTGTTTGAGGATGGGATCGAATGCCAAGATTTATCCCAGGTACCACTTCCCTTGGTTCTGAATTAGCTCAGGTGATTTTCATGCTGAAAGGCTCTATTACACTTATAGTGGCATATTCACATTTGTTAGAGGCAGATGTTGTGTGGCTTAAGATGGTGTTTTTCAGAGTTTTCGGGGTTACTCGAGTAGCTTCCTTCATACAGATCCTCCTCATGCAGTTTTCTCAGGCTTTTTAACTCAGAGACCGAGGCCTTAACTCTCCAAGGAAGGGAAACCACTTTGGTAAGCAACTAAAATTTAGACTGATTTTTCAGTGCTCAGTTATTATTCTTCTCCATTTTGTTCACTCGATTGCATGAGTACGAAACTAAATTTCATATATTTTTTCTTAATCGCTTTGTGACCATCATCTGCCTTGCAGTGCAGGTGACTAGGCTGAGAACTGCAATCTCCAGTGAAACACGAGGGTAGTCTGGGCAGGTTCAGACACCAATCTCCTGGCATCCGAGGGTCCGAGTGTTTGCAGTGCCCTGCACAAACGGCTGGGACGTGGACTTAGTTCAGTGACATTAAATAACTTCCACTAGCCTTGTTCTTCTGTTGCCTGCTGATAGGAGAATATTTATGCAAGTAAAAGCTACAACTTTAAGGCAGTTCCCTACTCTTTAATAGAAGGAGGACATGTGCATTACTGATAGCATAAACACCACATCTACATACATGTGTGCATTTTAGACGTACAGAAGAACCCATAGGTGCTTACAAAAGCAGTTGTAAAATTTTATTAAAAATAAATATTGGTAATGTTGGGAAAAGTCAGGTTTTTAATTAGAAAACTTCTGTTGCTCCTAAGTGGAAACAACATTTTGATCTCAAGCCTCTTAAAATATTGATCAGTGATTTAAACACTCCACAACTGGAAGGCTATTTTTTTGGCAAGCTCTGTGGTTTGCTGCTTTTTGTGTGCCCTGTTAATAGCTCTTCTCAGCAATCCGCACGTTTCTCAGCCAGGTGTAAAACATTGCTGTTCATCCTCTAACCTTCCCTCTCGTTTTCATTCTTGATCACTGGTTTGCCATGTGGCCAAGATGAAGTCTTCTCCTTTCAGTTATCATCCTGTAATAACGATGTCTTATAAACTGAAGAAAATGAGGGAAAAAATACAGAAAACAACATGTTTTGGTAGCTTGAAAAATAAGGTTGACTCTATTTTTGAAGTACCCGTGATTCCAGCCTTTCTCATTTAGCCTTATTTTGATTGACAGTGATTTTCCTACAGTTTTCCCCTACTTCTAAATACCATGGAAAGGATATTATGCATTCCCAACCTGTCAGCTTTGGCTGCATTACAGAGCGTTCAATTATGCTCTAATCGAATAGCTGCCCGATGTAGGCCGTATAATGACTTCCTGATCATCAGACTTTAAATGATAAATGAAACGAACGTGTAACATTCTGTTCAAAGATAGGATAGCTAGCGATCCAAATGAAAACGGATTTTTTGCTCTTTTGTCTGAAAAAGAACGGTATGTTTTATTGTAATTCCACTCAACAGTTGTTCCGTTGCTTGTTTTGCCTTCGTTAAAACAAACACTGAGTGAGTTATCTAGGAGGACATTAGTCTTCATTTCTGTTTTCAAGCAGATGCTGAAGGTGTTAAGCAGGGTTTAGATTGTTCTCCATCCTCTCTTTATGTTGGATTGTTATGAAAAGCAAGGTCAGATTTATATGACTGGTTTCTATTGGGAATATTTCAATACATGCTGGCACTGCAGCAAGTCTGTTTTGAGTAATGTATTATACAGACAACATTAAGGCCTGAATAAATTATTTAGTGGTGATAGTGCTAGATGTTTTTCGTTTCCAGTCTGTGGTATTAGTACTAAGCAACTGATGCAGCCTCTGAAATCAAATAAACCTCTTCCCCCTCTTTGGGCTGGCATAGAAAATGCGCCCAAGTCAGTCCTGCGCCTCATGATCATCTCAAAGGCTTGTTGGGGAGATGCTCCAGCCTCTCTGCCCAGCAGCCCCAGTGCTGGGCGTTGGTCTGAGGTGCAGTCGCTTGTGCCCAGGTGATTGATGAAGGTGGCCTGGATGTAAAGACTCGACAATAGAGGGTCTCCTGATTTGGTGACACACCAGCCTCATGCCTGTGGCTTGCAAGTCCCTGCGAAGATGGTTCCCACTAATTGTGCCAAAACTAAAAAGAGTAACTTGTATTGACGTTCAGCTCAGTTTGAACTTTAATTGGCTTGAATTTCATATTTGCACCCTTCTGACTTTCAAACCTATATAACCATATATTTAAGTATATAAATTTCATCTCTACGGGAGAAAGAAAAGAGTGCTTCAGTGAAAAACGTTATAGCTCCTGTCTGTGTTGCCACCAGGCTTAGTAATAGAGCAGAGTTAGGCTCGACCAACCCGCAGTTGCCTGGGTAAAGTGAATTGCAGTCACAGCAAAGAAAGATCTGGCTTGTGGAACAAATCTCTCCTCGCACCAGTATGAAAATTCCTGCAGTACTTGGGAGAGGAGGAGGAGGAGAGGCTCAGCAGACAGCAGTGCTGCGGAGACAGCGCGGAACGCAGGTGCAGAGGCTGTGAGTGCTGGGAACAAGTGTGATGAGCTCAGCCAGTTCTCCCTGAGTGACGGCAGCCCAGCCTGGCGGCGCCAGGGCCTCTGTTCCTCCCTGCGTTGCATGAACCTGGCAGACGGTGCTCACAGGTACTGCAGCTACTTCACACCCCGCAGTTAGTGACTCTCTCCCATTTGTTCTCCCTGTTCTGCTCCTCATGCCTGCCCAGAATATTTTTTTTTACCAAATTTGTGGTTCAAGTGAAATAAAAATATTCAGCATATGAAAAGAGTTGTCCTTCTGCTTAGGAGACTAGCTTGTGATTCAGGAGATCAAAACTGATCTTACTCCTTCTGTGTCACAACCTGAACAAGTTAAACTCATTTATTTTGAAATGAAATAAAGATTCCTGACTCTGAGAAGGTTTCCTAATTAAATTTCTTGGCCGTGTTACAGTGTTCTTGGTAACAACTCCCTGCCAGCTGGAACTCACAACAGAGGTGAAAACGAGGGTACCTGAGCACTTGGGCAGTTTAAGTTTTCCGAGTTGCCCAAATTCGCTTGCTTTCCTCCTGCTGTGCTTGGGATTGTTCCAGTGAGCTGAGGCTCAGCTGGCTGCACCGCACGCGTGGTGCCTGTGCGAGCGGTTCTGTCCTTCACGGGTCTGCAGCGGGATGGGTTGTGGAGGACATTGCTCTTCTCTGATTAGGTAAGGTAGCCTTTATGCACAGAACAAACAAATCCAATTAATTAAAAGTGTCTCCTTCTAATTTTCCAATTTTGTCTTTCTCCTCCTTTTTTTTTCCTTCCTTATAGGCTAATTGTTGTTATGCTAGATTGAGGTAATTATTGTGTGTGCCTATGCGGCTGTTACTGTTACAATAACAGGTCTTACAGGCATCATGTAGGCTCCCCAGTTGAGTAGTCCTAGCTCCTTGGCCTTCAGTGCAAGTAACTGCTTATTGCCCTGAGGTGTCTATTTGCTCTGGGCTTTTTTATTTTTTTGTTTTCTTTTTTTTTTTTTTTTTTTTAAGTGGAAAAGATGCACTTCCAC
The DNA here is from genome assembly GCA_032273925.1 of Rhynchotus rufescens. NCBI lineage: Eukaryota > Metazoa > Chordata > Aves > Tinamiformes > Tinamidae > Rhynchotus > Rhynchotus rufescens. Next base: position 43,865 of record JAVCKT010021240.1, read on the forward strand.
TAGCTGCTCTGTTATTTCTAGTAGAGCTTGAGCTGGGTTGGTCAAGTCACAGTAATACATCTATATTTTCTGTTGTGCTTTGGATCCTACACCTTCTCTGTGGTGTGAAAGTTCCCTTTAAGAAGATAAATAATTCAAAATCGGAGAAGATGAAAGAAGGCTAATTCAGTTTGGTCCTTAGTTTGCATCTTTGTGAGCACTTTGTCACTGAAAGCAGCCTCAAACCTAGGAAGGATATAAATAGACTGTAATAAACATGTTTATTAAACAGATGAGGGAAAGAGAAAGCATGAAAACACATTCTGTCTTATATCAAAATTAGTGGGGGGAAGAATACCCCAATATTTCCTGCATGTGGAAGAGCTGCCTGTCAGATAGTTCCTGCACTATCCTAAGCCAAATACAGATGTCCAGTTGGTTGATGTGCAAACACGTGTTTTGGAAATAGATCTCATACCAAAGACAGCTGAGAAAGTAGGTGATTTACTAGGGCAAAATCATAGAGGCAATCAGTCTGAACTTGATGAAGGTGTATAATAGCATGTTGTGCAGGAGCTTGAAGTAGAGTAAGTGTAAACTGAGATGACTTGGCTGAGGGTAGGAAAGGACAGTAATACTAGAAAAGGAGGTATAAAATTGTATACAGAATATGCAGAGTTCCAGTATTTCCCTAACTGGCTCAAAGTGTTGATGACTTGTGCTAATACTACCAAGTAAGAAGCTGTTCTCCTTGCAAAAGGGAGATAAACTAGATGACCTTGAGGGCTTGAGTAACAGAAATGGAATTGCAAGCTCACAGTATGAAATGTGGGGCTGGTAGAGGATACCAGAGAACTGCTGTCATGAGTTTGGAGCTCCTCAGCCGGCTGTGCACACGTGTGTGTGCACACAGAGCTGGGTATCCTGATTGACTGCAGGCTGGTTGACAAGTGCAACTTGCTTGTAAAAGCAATAAAAAAGTGCTAGAGCGCAGTTTTGAAGGGATTTTCTGCAAAGACAGGCAAGTGTTAAAATGACCTTGCAGCTAGAATACAGTATTTAAAATCTGGTGTTCCATATTAAATAAATGAAAAAAATAAAAAGATGAGTCAGATGCCCTACACTGGCAATTAGGCTAATGGGTAACCTGTTGTGCAAATGAGTCTGAAAGACCTTTAATCATTGGCCATGCTTGAAAAAGGGTCTGAATTTATAAATGTCTGTTATAAATGCAGTAAGGATAAATACTGAGAAAAGAAAGAGAGCTCTTTAGCCCAAAAGAAAATGTTGGTAAAAGAACCAACACATATCATCTGGTCACGAATAAACTGAATTCTGGCATAACTATTGTAATATCTAGAATTGCCTTTGCATAGTTAAATGGAGTCACTAAAAGAAATATTTTAATGGAGAATGACTGACTACTGTGGGAAGTGCAAAGGAGTTCAGAAAGAATAGAAAACAGAAGTATTTTGTTTCCGTCAACCCCATCAGCAATGACATTTTGTGTGAGGTAGGAGGACTATGTGCAAAATGTAATGATTTTAAGCAACAGCCACCTATATTTCAATAGAGAGTAATGCTGCGTGTTGATGGTCTGATAATGTGCTAATGATACTGCAGCTGTTGCTAATCACTGGTGCTGGCACTGGGCATTGCCTTGCAAGGGGAGCGTGCCTGAGCGAGCTTGTGAAGTGTGAGATTGCTGCAGAAAGGATCCGGGTGCTTTTGTGACGCTGGCTGATGCTGCCCCGTATCACACACAGCCTGTGATAACACCCAGGTATGCGACTTATCAGCTTTGTGCTGTCGTCCATCAGTTATCTCTGCTGAAGCTCCCATGTCTGTAGCATATAGAACTACTTTCAGAATAAATTCCTATTTTTTCTATAATCACATGAGAAAATAGGTATTAAGAAAATTGTTCTTCATCTAGGTTTTATTGTACTGGAAAACAATTTGTTCAGGAAAACATACAAGCTGCAAAGTACTTGCATGTGTTCAGGGTCACGTTCTTTTCATGTTTGGTGGTTTGAGTGGTGCATAAAATGGTTCTGCTTTCCAAAGTGTTTGAAAGAGAAGATGCAGCTTTCATTGTCTGGGAAATGAAAATAGCTCAGTAAGATAAATTTTATGTGGCTTTTATGCTCGTGCGTCCTGGCTGACTTAGCAAAGTTCACATAGACTACGCAAAAGTCTCCAGGCTCTGCCTATTTCTTGTTAAACTTCCCTTTTGATTCTTGGAGGAGAAGATAAGTTAAGGGAGGAAATACAGCTGGGACGTGTTTAATGAGGATGCTCTCGGTGAGTACAAGTAGATCTGCTAATGTTAAATATAAACTCCGTTTTGAAATTATTTCTTGAGAGAATGGGATGTTAAGTCTGGTTCTTCTTTAATGTATTTACTTAGAAAAAGCCGGATAACACAGATTATCCAAATACATTCAAAAGATGCCTAAAGATCAGAGTGGTTTCAGATTTTCAGATCATTGTTTTAAAGAAGGCAAGCGCTAAGGCAGCCAGGCTGGTCAGGTCTGTTCCTGCAGCCTCCGGGCTGCACAAGCGCCCGATACGGAGCGGGCGCCTGGGAGCTGTCGGTGCTGCCTCTGCGTCCAGGCTCCCTGCTCCAGGCCGGGGCATCCACCACACGGCTGGCCTGGCCATAAAGTCGCCCTTTGAAGCACGGATGTGCGGCTCAGAAACGCTGTGACCATTTCATTGTTCAAAAGTCTCTGCGGATTTCGGATGAGGACGTGTGGTTTAGCACTCGGAGGCATTTGCATACCCGCTCTCTGCTTTTTTCCTCACCTCTCCTGGATGTACGTGATAAATGACAGATTGTCTCAGATAATATTCATGTGGTACTCCAAAATAATTCTGCAGACATGGTAAAAGCTTTTAGAGACTGTAAAACTGATTACCTCTTCTGTACTCTTTTCATCTTCAAAGCACTTAGGAACATTAACTAATTAATCCTCACAGCACCTCTCGGAGCCAGGTATCCTTGCCATTACGGAGATGCAGGAGCTGAAGCGAAGCGCCGTGCGGCTCGCTCGACACCACCAGGACAGTCGCTGACAGGGAGACGATGGGAACGGCCAGACTTGTCCTTTCATGTTTCCTGCTCAGTCCCACAGACCAAAATTGTGCCGAATGTCCTATTGCTGTAGCTTAAATGCAGTGGGAGTTTCACCAGAAAACTTAGTTGCAAATAGCTGAACTGCAAAGCTGTAGATTTACCTCGTTACTGCTCTTAAATTGAAACAAGTCCTGTTTTGGAAGCCTTTGTGCTTTGGAAACCCCACAGGACATAAGTTTGGGTATTTTTTAAGACTTCCAACATCTCCTGTACGGATGTAGTTTTCCATCTTGCTCAGCCTTCTCTGACTTGCTTTGGTGCCTGCAGGGATGTCTGCACGAGAGGCGCTCGAGGTGTGAGGGAGGAGAAGGTGGAGGCCCTGGTAGGGTCTTGCTCTGGTGATGGGCTGTTGGCTCTAACTGTGTCTGGCTGTCATCTCGCCTGGGTCAGCTGGATGGGGTGGTTGGTGTTGACCGTGGCTGTTGGGGTGTCCTCCTTGGGGCTGCTGGCCCCTTTGCCTCCCTTCAGGCTGGGGGGAGAGCTAGTGTCGAGGTGAGAGTTGTGGTCCTTTCAGGAAACAGTACTCAAAGTTCAGCAGATGTGGTCTCTAAAAGAATTAGAAAGTATAAAATTAATATTTAACCAGATTGCTACGTTTTGTCTGTTTCATGAATATTTTATTACTTTACAGAAATGCTGTTGATGGAAATAATATTGACAGGGTTTTTTAATATCTTCTGGTAAATGGAAACTTATCTCTATGAATGCAAACCATCTTAGCAGGTCATACTGGACAAATGCTCTAATAAGACAATGGTAATTAGAGCATAGTGCATTAATGCTCGCTCCTGTTCATAACGCAGTTTTAAGAGATTCATAACAGGTATGTACAGGTGTGCTATCTGAAGCATTCTTGATTGTTAATAATAAGACATGCTGTAGTAAAGAAGTTTGTTTTCTCATAGCTTCCTTATCTATTTATTTAGAGTAAGCTGAAGAAAAAGTTCTTTCAATTTTGTTTTGTTCTTGAGCGGGTCCACACAAGTGAAGTGATATGAGCAACTCTCCATGACTTTGAATCTCTGTGAACCTGTTTGCATAGTGCTTGGAATATTAAGACTCCAGTTTAACTTGAGCTGCAAGTTTTGGGTTCCCAATTATTGTGGAGCCGAAATTAAGCAATTTTACAAATTTCCACAATTTTCACATTTATTCTGTCTACATCCCAAACAAATCATAGTACTCTTGGATTCTGAGCTGATTTGATTTATGCTTTCAGGTTGAGTTCTCATTAGTGAAAGCCCTTTGTAGATAAGAGCCTTTCCTTTCGAAAGGCAGAGCAGAAGGCTTGGAAAAGTTAGAGATGAAGTTTAATGGCAGCAAGGGAATGAATAGATGTAGTAAGGAGGAGGTGCAGTAATTGCGCCAAAATTTTGGGACCAAAAGAATTGTCCCAAAATGAATAGGCCTTGCAACTTGAAGTTATAAATTCTCTTGAATTACTTCTGGGATTCTATCAAATTTGTAAATTTTTTTTTTTTGCACTCTGCCCCTTTTCTTAGTATCTTTATTCTATTGCCAATCATAGCTTGAACCATGTAGCTTTTTAGTAGAACTTGTAAAATCAAAGTTGAAGTGATAGAGGAGGAAGGCAACACAGGTTCACATGTGGGGAATAAGAGCATCCCTTTCATACTACTTCAAGCCTATCACCAGACCGATCTAACTTGCCAACTGTGCTTATTTCGCTTGTGTTTTTAAGTACCCGCACACATATTGTTAGTGCTCATATCTTTATCACAGCCCAGCAGGCAAGCTAGAGGTATTTTTTACATAGCGCTACTGTATCCTTATCTCAGTAGTGCTAGTATTATCCCCTGCCAAAACAAGCATGCTATATTGAAGTGCCTGTAAGTATCCAGGCTCTCTGCATATTCCTTGTATTTAGCCTGCAGCATGTCTGGCATCCGCCGTGATCCCAGTGTTGCAGCTGCTGTTGCAAAAAGCAGCTTGAAAATCTTTTCAGAGCATTGGGGCTGGTTTAACAGCAGCGTAGCCTCTACTCACCTGCCAATCCAGAGAGGTCCTTTCAGAGGGACCTTGGTGTTTCTCCACCTTCTGTACCCTCTACCCCTCTACTAGGATAGTAGTCCACTCGTGTGCTTGCACGCTGTCGGTTAGAGGTGGCTTGATCCAGAGCCATGGTCTCTCTCAAATCATGGTTAGGGGCCAAATTTATCTATTCTTAAAGCTTAATGCTAGTTAATGAAAGGGGTTCCCATCTGCTAAAATGCTTTTGATGACCTTTGGGAAACTTTTCTTCAGTTTTACTGACTAGATTAAACCTGACACCGCAATGTAGGAAAAGGACAAGTCCAATACTGCAAACTGTTTTCTGTTTTATTATCTATAATATTTGCCTACTGCGGTGTTCAGTTATGCCACGGTTTTGCAAAGACCTAATCTTTGCAATGTAATTACTTCCTGATGATCTATCTTTGATGAATGGAAGGACTATGTTGCCTTCCATCTGCATGGAGGATGAAGCTTCTTGCTGTCAGAACCTGTTTTTTTGTTCCTGGGGTGGGTGAGGAAGTAGGGAAGCAAAATGAGAAATCTCCATAGTATTGTCACTGTCTTCTAACCTGTCATCACATGGTTAAACTATTTGGGCATATTCCTAACATTAGTCATCCTGAACAACCTGAACCTGAAATAAATCTTCCTGAAATTCAAAGTGGGGAAGTGGCCATGGGGTTAATCTGACTTTAGATGAAATCAAAACCCTTGGCTATTGGCGAAGTATAGATTCTCCTTGTTCATGTAAGTCCCTCCATCACCCACTTGAGAGCGGCACGTTGGAAATGCAGAAATCTGTCACTTCTGAGATAAACCCACTAATCCACCTCTTTCCTTGGCACATTCTGTGTTCAGTGGGCAGATTTCTTACACGGATATTTTCTATCACTTTTGCCAGCACTACCTCTGTGTCATAAGCTGATGGCTTTAACCGGTGATTTTGTGTTTTTCAGATTCAACAGAGACATCCAAACACCTCTCTGCAAAATGTTTTCGGAGCGTGTCCCCCGCTGAAAGTCTCCTCCAAGGTAATAGTTATGAATGACAGCAAGTGTATTGTAAATAAAATCTCGGAAAGTGTTTCTTGCTCATCAAACCTGCTTGTGAATTCGGTCTTCTGCATTATTTCTCTCAGCACCAACAGCAGCCTCTGTCAGTCCTGCCAGTGAATATATAGAGAAAGTCGTCTTGTTCTGGTTATTTCAGTTGTGTTTTTTAATCATAATTCTACTTTCCCTCACTGTTGTACAAAATTTGCTTTTTCATCATTTCTCTGCCTGTTTTTATCTTTCCTTTTTGCACTATCCTGGTCTCAACATCCTGCTCGGATTTCTCTCTCTGTGCCTGCAAGTGTATTTGATTAGTGCCTTCAAGCTGTTCTTACTCTGTGGCCACATCTGCTCAACTACAGAGAGTATTTCTCCAGCAAAAGCCCTCTTGGTGTTGGTGTGGGACAACAGGAGAGGCAGCTCGGGCGCTTTCCTGGAGTTTTTGGGGGTAGAATGCTCAAGAGTGTTTTGGGGTCTGTGCTTGGATTAGTGTGCCTGTATTAGTGTCTGTGCACACACACACGTGTTTTATGTGTGTATGTGGTCTGTGTTAAGCTTAGCAGCAAAAGGTTCCCTTCCAGTGCCTAAATCGCTGAGGGAGAGTGTTGTGACAAGGTCACTGGGATGATTTGAAGGTCCTTCAAGTCTGTTGGTCTGCTTCCTCAGCTATGTTTGTGGTGGTTTGGTGCTTTGTGGAGGTTTTGTGCTTTGTGGAATATGCCAGCTCTCTTATGCTGTAGTGCAGGCTCTAGTCCCAGCTTTTGGAATCCCTGCCTTCTTGCAGCAGCTGCTTCCTCCGCCTTCAGCTTCTTTTAGCAGGAAGCCTCAAACTGAGGAAATAAAATGGGTGTTTTTGCCTTTTGGGGCCTTTTACTTGATGGTGAGCATCAAGACATGAGATGTAATCGTGAATCTGTTCAAGTACTTCGTATTGATTACTACTCATGCGTTGTTTAGATGAGGGTGCAGCAAGATGGTGAATTGCCGACCACAGATCTGTGTTCTTAGCTCGCTGTGCTGTTTTGAGAAATTACTGAGGACAGGTCCCTCTGTTTCTCTGCGTTTCCTTAGGGCTTTTTTTCCCTTCCTCTCTAGTGGTGTGCTTTACAATATGGTTCTTTTTCACAAGAGAAAAGAAAATTGAGTAACTTGGCAGGAGATGACTATGACACATGTAAATTCATGACATAAGGACTGCATACATTTGTCTATAGCTTCCCACTCCACCTTCAAGCCAGACACGTGCTTACAAGACCCATTTCTGAAATTTGAGAGGCAACATATTGTGGTCCCTAAGAAGACTACCTCTAGTTTGACTGTTTCTTACTGGTCAGGCCAGTCACAGGCTAATTAAATATACACCTATACATATAATTTGTCACAGAATTGCACATGACAGTGATTTTTCTAGAAGATTCAATAGTTTTCTATTTGCAGGAAATCAAGCCACTTTCTTTGGAGAAAGCAGATTTGGAACCTAGAGAAACATAAATTTTGGGGTTTTCTTTTATTTGCTTTTTATTTTTTAAACAGCAACACCTAAGTTGTCATCCGTCTCTTAGAGAATTTCAAATGTTCAGATGTGCATTTTAGATCTGAATTGAGTCTGTGTGTGTGTATTAACTGTTCATCACTGATGATGCGACTCAAGGAGAAAAACAATTTGAAAATTGCCATTTGGTATCTTTGACCACTCTCCAAATAATATTAATTTAATGAATGTCAGTTTGCTTTGGAGCACACCGACTTGGAGTGCATAGCTCTGTTGTTGTTTTTTTACCTAATGCACTTGTTAAGGTGAAGTGAATGCAACCCAACAGATATGCCACTATATATAATATATGCTTAATAATATATAATAAGCTATATAATGTGTAAGTTATGCATAATATTTTTGGCTACTGGATTGTTCATATGGTTTTTCATGAGAAGATAATTACACTTAAAGGAAACCTTGGCAATTTAAAGCTATGTTCTCTCTTCTGGAGATTCAGGAACACCTTATGGTTTATGCAAAATAGTCTCTCCATATTTTATATCTGCACGAGGGCTGCTTGTGTTTGTATCTTTAACAAAGTGATGAGCTTGGTTTGGAAGTGGCACCTTGGTTTCTATGCCAATGCTGCCTAGTTTGTTCTTAGGATCCCCAGCAGATGTGGGCAATGGAGGAAGGTTTGGGTTTGCAGATTCTTTTCTGCCTCTTGCAAAATCTCTGCTGCCTCTGCCTTACTTTGGTGCCTCAGGTTATGCACAAAGGAGCAGCTCATGCGTGGCGTTCTGCACGCTGTTGTGCAAGGAGAGCAACGGAGATGTTCAAATGCTGCAGTGAGTGCCAGGAGGGATTATAAGCCAGGGTTTTTCAGTTGTAAAGAAGAAGCAAAGCTGCTGCAATAATTGGTGTAAACATGCTGGATGGGGAGAAGAAAGAATTACTGAAGTAATACTGACTTCTCAAAGCAATCAGTATTTGCTCATTAGTGATGCTTTTGTCCAACTCAAACTGACTGTTAAGCTCAGTTTTGTAATAATCTTCAGCTAAAAGCACTTATATTCCACAATCAAGCATCTTTCAAGGCTAAATAATTCTTTTTTTCTTTTGATTTTTACATGTTAATAACCCCTTTGAGAAGACAGCTTATTTCTGTGTGGCTCTGTCACCTACTGCCTTTGGAGCAGGGCATTCACTTCCAAGAAATTCTAGCGACTTCGCAGCCACCTACAGATATTTATAGCCTTGCAGTTGGCTTTGATCCTAGTTCAGCTTTAAATTACCATTTTAGTTGCACTGGAAAAAACGATTCCGTTGTTTTCAGAGTACAGAAAAGAAGGGAATGCTGCCTTGGGAGGCTGCAGCTATTTTAAGACTCCTTGGACTAATTATAGCTAACTTATTACCATATATTGCTGCTGGTCTTCCAGAGTCCTTGTTTATATAGAATTCATTAGCTAGTGGACCAATTTGCAGAAGATTTACATGAGACTTTGCCCAAGTGTTAAGATAGTCGCAGTATTATTGATGAGGAAAGTTGGGATTAGTTTGCGAGCTGCGTTCCTTGCTCAGAGAAGACAGATGGCGGAACACCAGGACTCTGGAGTTGTTTGTTTACTATCAGAACGAACAATTAGAGCGAATTTGGTATTTGTTCTTTGTCTTTTGGGATTGCAAAATACCTTGAAATTCTGCTGTGCTGAATGCTATGTCTAGCAGGCATCTTTCATTGGGAACAGAAGCATTGGAATCATAATATGAAAGACTTCCCCGTGCTTTCTTTGTAGACCTGTATTTTCCTTCTATAGTTTTCAAGAAAAGAGCATTACAGAGTTTTTCGTACATGAAGAATACTGTAAATCTTCCACCTCATAAAACTGTGCAGTCAGTAGGATTCAATATTTATCAAAAGGTGCTTTTTATATTAAAAAAATAAGAAATATAAATTGACATGGAGGAATTAACTGATTAGCACTGTCTATTTCTTGTGTATTTATTTTGATTATATTAAATATCTCTTCTGTGCTCTGATTTTATAATATATTTGGAAATAGATATTTGACATTGAGGCTAATTCAAATGCAATCAATCCCCAAGCTGCCTTTCTTCACATTTGTGGTAAGCGCAAGGGAATCTCCCTTATCTCTGTGTGAAGTACTTGTCTCCTCTCTAGAGCTGTGATCAAGAAAATAGACAAAAAAAAAACTCACTGGGGATAAAAAGGCATCAAATAAAAAGTTAAGTTCTAGCATCATGGGCAAGGGAGCTGAAACAAGTGTAAAACTGCACGGTGTTACTTTGTTATTTGCTTAGTGGAAAGAAGCAAACTTGTGGTAGTGCCATGCAGAAAGGGGAAATGGCCGTGTTTGAGAAGCTTGTCAATTGTATTTAAATCTATTTTAGCCTCACGAAGCTTGTGCTTTGCTAGTTCTGCTGGTTAGTATGTTTTGGCGTTCGTTGTTTTGTAATATAGTGTTTGGTTATTTGCACAGTGATTTTGGTTTTTTTGTTTTCTTTTTGAATAACTTATAACGCCTAGATATTAGGTAGTGTCAGATGTTCATTTTTGTAGATTTTAATTGAAGGGGTACAATGAATATATAATATTCTCCAGCCTCCTTAGGTTCCTGTTGTGCTGTGAATACACACAAGAAAAATCCAACTTGATATTTTAACATCCCCATGAGATTAACCTGTTGATCAGATGACTGTAATCAAAATCTAAATGAAATAGTTGTTCTTCTTTCCATTATAGCATCCCGTATGCGATACCACATCCATCATCTTGTCACCACCTTGAATGAAATGGGACGGGGGCTGCCAGTGTGGATTTGCAGTCTGCACCAGTAATAGTTGTTGCCACGTTGCCGGTGGGCAGCTTCATTAAAGTTTTAGAAAAATAAGATCTTTTTCTGACTCCTGTGCCCGAGCCTGCAGTGATGTTAAAAAAGATACTCTGTTAAGAGACAGGGCTATTGCATTAATGTGGGGAACAGCAACTCCAAGTGTTGGGATGGGTTTTCTGTGCAAATATGAGTTATGTTTTACGGCAGTAGCATGGGGGTGATGTGGATAGATCGAAGGTTGCGTTCACCCAGTGTTAGTCTCTGCTTTAAATATAAAGGGCATAATGTTCACCTGATGTGCACCGTGAAGGTGTCAGGATGGTGCTGGCCTTCCTCAAGGTGGTAATCAGAAGTTGACAGAAATCTGTAAAGAGCAAAGTGCAAGGAAAGGGGGAGGTAGAGAACTGTGCGGAAATGCCAGAGGCTTTTCATTTTTGAACTCCCAGACAAGTGCCAAGACTTGTTTTGGAAGATCCCTGCTAGTTTTTAATGAAATGCAGAGTTAGGAGAAGAGCTGGGCAGGGAAAGTTAAGAGGAAAGCCTGTGGGCAACGCTCCTTCCCCTGTAATGTTGGTTTAGGAGCTGCACGACAGCAGCTCTGGGACTCCCGAGGACCCAAGGCGTTTTGTACCCTTCTTCCCCTGCTGTCTTAGCAAATGGCTGAGGTGGTGGGATTGAGTGTTGGCAGAAATATGACTAAAAATATTTCTTAGTTGCACAGCCACTTTAATTATGAGCATTTTTTTTACATATTGCACACTGTACATGTGTACAGAAGTGCATAGCCAGGTTGGGCTCAATTCGGTCATCAATTTTCGTCTACTTGAAAAGGACGTATGTGAGTTAAGAAAGAAACATCATACATTTACATAATATTTAAAGTGCTTTTGGTTTCAGGTCTTTTTACAAAGGTGGAGATTTTCTTTAGTGACTTGCAAGTATTTGAATATAGTTTTCTTGAAATATGAGAGAGCAATATGAATATTGCTCTCTACCAAGCGAAGAGTACTTGGTAATTCTCTGCTACAAAATCTGCATTTTGCTTAGCTGCAAGCTTTCTTGTGCCCTGTGTTCTTTAAAGGTTGCTTGCAAAAATATTTTGCTTGCTTACCTATTTATGATTTGTGCAAATGATGAAACAAATAGCAATATTGCAAAAGCCACAAATATTTCTATTTGTGTTAATAAAGGAATGATTCCTGGGTAAATATTTTCAGATAGAAATAAATTTCATACCTGCAGAAGTTCACTTTCAAATTATTCTCCTACAGTCAGTATGGAGTGATGTGTAATTCAGATGCTGAAAAATATAGGTTATTGCTTCTAGGTAATTATACCCTGGCCAATAATGAACAAAGAAGTGAGGTGAAGTTTCTCTATGCATATCATCCTATTGTTGGTGAAATATACTATTAGAAATAAGTGAAGAGCTCGCAGAGTTGTAGTGATGTTGTCATTTTTTTTCCTCCAAAAGACGTTGCATTGGAGTCTGATGGGGACTTGGAGAGATGGCTCCTCATAACCTCTGGAGTCACGACCCTGGAAATTAAACGCAGTGATGAGTTTGATCAGAGCCACTTTGTCTAGAAGACAACACATTTTATTTAGCAGGCAAATTGATGGCATTTAAGCTTTCAATTAATTTTACACTGCTTACACAAATTTCCTGGAAGCCGCTTTTTATTAAACCAACAGCTGAATGGCTAAAGGAATTACTTTAGAATAGATGAGTTCATTTAAGTGGAGAATGAAGGGTCAAAAAATGCAAAATGCATTAGTAAACTCAATCCTGCAGTCTCGTCTGTTCAAAAGCAACATCTTCTTGTCATTGTGGTTGTTTATGTTAATCTGAGACCGTTTGGAGGAAGCAGAGCCGTGTAATCCAGTTTGTCCCCATCCCTTTTCACCTCTGTGTAACCTGGGATGCCCCAAGATTTCTTCTTATTAAGAAATGCAACTAATTCTTAAGGTGGAGAGACCGGAGAGCTGTTACCTCTAAAGGACTTAGACAGCACACATGAATAGGATCTGCTGTTTAGGGGCCTCTTGGGCTGCTTTGCTACGCAGCTCTTCAGAATAAACTGAAAAATATGCTGTGAAAGTGTACATCCCTTTCACAAATGCAGTTCTTTACTCTGAGGAATTACCTAAATGTTTAAGTAAACAGCTTATAGAGAGAGTATTTTCAGTGTTATTTTCTTTTCCCCATAATCCTTAGCATATGTTTAAATGTTTTATTTTTCACTTCAGACTATCAGTCAAGCAATTCCAATACATGTGTGTGTTTTAGATAATCCAAAATTCCCTTTGCTTAGTTTCTTAGCATGTAGTTGTCGGTGTGGTTTAGAAATGTATTACAATGTGTTCGTCTTCCACCCAAATCTGTTCATCAAGCATCAAAACTCATCAGTGAGATGGAATAATGCCATTTAATTAGTCTTTGATATACAGTTTACTTAGGTCTGAATAAGGGGTAGTGCATCCTAAAATCAATTATCTTGCTCTTCTTAATAAGAGCAACTAATTAGTAGGTAAATCGCCACAGTTCCCCTTTTATCCTACAGTTTTCACAGTCTCATGGAGGAGATTAGGCTGAAGAAATTACTCCCCGGTACCTGGGAGAAATTTCTAGGCATATCTCAGAAGAGGCTTTGTCAGGCACATTGTGATAGACAAAAGAAATAGAAAAGAATTAGAAGGAAAATAAAACAAAAAGCCATGTGGGTGTTGAGGTTCAGATCCTCTGGTCAGGGAGGCTTCCAGGTTCTTTCCTCAAGTTTACTGCATTTTTTAAAATCTAAATTCCCAGTAAGGAGGAGAAAAAAAAAATCCCAGAGAGAGTTATTGACAAAAGGACAAAGGTGCTCAGGACATCTTTGAGTCTTACCTCTTTGGAAGTGAGACCTGTAGACATCTAGGTCTTGTGGCAGGTCATAGTTTCATCCAGTCATGCAGGCTAGTGTACGGTTAACTGCGAAAGCTCATCTCAGATTTGATTACATCTTTTGGAGTCTTGGCTTTCAGCTTGATAGTGTCATTTTCTTTCATTGAATAGTAATATTTTTTATCATGATTAAATGGTTCAAGGAGACTCAAGGACAAGACTGTGAGCATGCAATGAATGATTTTTTTTTTCTTTTTCTTTTTTCTTTTCTTTTTTTTGCTACTACTATATCCTGCGTATAGCAGTGCCTTTACACTCAACTTTCTTGCCAAGGATGTCAGAGATTTTCTAACTGTGAAAGTGTTATGTGATTGCTTCAGCTTCCCTTATGCTTATTGTTGCAGTTTCTCTAGACACTTTCTGGTGTTAGTCATTAATGACAACACGGTGCCCTCGTTCACAAAGTCTGAGGTTGCTTTCCATTCTGCATTTTTCCTTGCTGCAGCATTAATCATGCTCTCTATGGATGGAGGCGTTTGAAGGCAGCCAGGAGAGCAGAGGAAATGATGTCTGTCTTTTGTCTCCATCCCTGATGCAAGTGGATAGCCCAGGAAATCAGTTCATGGTCTTCAGTACCAGAGAGCTGTCCTCCTATTTCACTTAAGCTAGTTCAGGATACAAGGCTATAAGATCAGATATCTGAATTTTCAGGTAAGGACATGTCAACATCTCTCACTGTCCTATGTTATGCTGATAATCTTAGCGGGTAGAGTAGAAAACCTCCTGTGTGCTCAGATTCCCTTGCTTGTTGTCTTTCCACCTGTATCCAGTCCCGAGTCTGAACACCATGGACCACAGCACTCTGTGCCTTGTACATGTGTGAGCAAACTGGGTCACTGACATCTACACACACTTGCAGTGACCTTCTCAACTGCATCAGACAGAAAAATCATCTAGTAAACCCTTAAATTTCAGATCTACCAAGTCTCTTATTTTTTCCCTAACTGCTTCCACCTAGTCCCCTGATATGTGGCCTTATCCATTTTGTTGTTTAGTCCCACCCCCTTCATGATGTTCAGAAACAGGAGGAGCACCAATGCTGTGACCATGCAACAGCAGCACCAAAGTCTGGGGGACCGGGCTTGGAGACACAACCTCACAGGAGCCCTCACATACCAAGCTGTTTCTCCTTGCAAGGCATCTCTGCTGTTGTGATAAAACCTAGCAGGTATCTGTACTGCCAACAGCTCAGCGTTGAGCAGTGCTCGGAGAAGTCAAACACGCCAGTCGTGCTGCTTCACAGCCGTGCTCGTCACAGCTGTGGCCATCGTGTTTCTGGGTAGATGCTGGTGGCAATCCAAAGCAATCTGGATGGATACTGGTGGCAAAGTTTAATGCTGTTTTTAATCAGTTGAAATAATGAATTAGGACTCATTTGTAATCAGTAAGGGAACACAATTGTCAGTAGGGAGAATGGTTAAATGCCTTCGTAGGTTTTTCTTTGTTCATTTCCATATGTGAAACAGTTCTATTACTGAATTAAAAAAAATAAGAGTCAATAAGCTTTGAAACAGCTGGAGAGTGAAAAATAGCAGGAATCTTTCCATTGACCCCTGCAGATTTGGGATCTGGTTGGTAATGGGGACAGAAAGGTCATCATCTCCCACTCTCCCCTTTCCCCAGCTGTACGCTTTACGCGAAGGCCAAGTTGGAACCCACAGAGTTCATTACAGCTTAGCTGTATTTCAGGAACATCTGTGCCCCCGTTCCCCCAAAGCAACTTTTTATTAGAATATTTTGTTCCTTACAGTAGGAACAGCAGGTCTGGATCAAACTGCTGCCGTCATAATTACTAACACGTTACTGAGCGGGTAACAAGGTTATTTTACTGAATCAAGAAAGAAATACATTGCTATTTGCCCACTCTACCAGATAGTCCTGATAAAATGACTTGTACTTTCACCTCCCCATATTCAGGACTGTTTCCTTTTTGCTAGTGGCTTGATTCATGCAGGGAATCTCGGTTCTCACAGAGTACTGAAAGGTTCTTGGCATGCTAGCTTGAGAAAATACCTAAGTCAGTATGTTTGCAATTAAATTTCATTTTCTTTCAGAACAAATAGCAGAAGGGAAATAAAGCACATCTTCATCTTGTCTGTTCCATATTGCAGTAACAGTATATTTTCTCCCTGCCAAAGAGCATGGTGGACGTGGATGAAATCATGAGACGGGACCAAATTGCACATACGAATTACCTCTTAGTTCATCTCTCCTTTGGCTTTTGCTGGGTGGCCCATAAGGCTGTGATCTGGGGTGCTCTCCCCAACAATACCCGTCGATGATACGTGTAGACCACATGCTGTATCTAAACCTGAATCATTTTGGCTAAAATCAGCAAAAGTTTTGGTGTGAGGGGCTTAATTGGTGAGCATGTCTGCTACAGACCCTGTCACTTTTTCTCCTCAAGGAGCTTGAGTGGTTTTTTGCTGCTGTGTTTTGTGGCTTACACCTGCAGCTCGTGAAGAGCAGCCATGAGGGCAGCTTGATGGGTGGCAGCTGAGCTAATAGATCAGGGCACAGCTGGAGCGAGTGAGGGCCACGGCCAGTGCTGGGCTGGGGCTGCCCACTGCAGCCGGCCTGCCTGAAGCACCCTGTCCTGCTCGTGGTACCCTGAGGAGAAGAGCAAATGGCTTCCGGCGTCTCGTCGGTGCGAGAGCGGCGCCTCCCGCAGCAGGTTGGGTGCGACCAGAGCGGTGCCGGGTCCGCTCCTGTTCTGGCTTCAGGGATGGGAAGAGAAGGCTGGGGAGCCCTGCAGAGCAGGGTGTGCGCTGCCCTTGGGTAAGTCAGATGTCAACGTGTGTGCATCTGAAGAGCTGAGTTTTGGCTTTCCTTCTTTCCTGCCCTTTCTTTGCATGTGCCCACACAGACTTGGGCCCGGGCCATGTGGGAGAAGGCCCCACCGGAGCAGACTCTGCCCCACGGTTGAGGTGAGCTCAGCTGCAGGGCTTATCATGGCCTGATCAGAGCCACCTCTTCAGCAGCCCAATTTACAAGGTAATACGTTGATTTTAAACAAGACCTTTGCAAGCAGAGGCTGGTAACTCGGCCGTGTTTCCCTCAGCGGCTCTCAAATCGTGTGTTGAGGCAGCGCGAGTACCACACGCTACGAGAAGGACTCCCCAGGTATCTGAGATGAACTTTGTGTTGGTGTAGAGGGCTCCACAGGCTAACTGGAGATCAAAATCAATTGCAAAGTGATTGATTTCTGCCCTTTAATGGGTCCGAGAAGTTGTTAGTTCATCTGGAAGAGTTAGTTCATCTAGAAGGGTGACAGTTTTCCTGTGTTGTTGCCATAAATACCTTTGTGACCCTTGTGTAGTTTTTGTTCTTTGATAACGAGCTCTGTCAATCTAATGGCCAAGATGGAGACCAGAACCGTGGGGTGTGGCAGGTTGAACATTTTTCATCGCGTTCCTAGAAATTTAGTTCCTGTTCTCCCTCTTTGAGATACAGCCTTCCTGAATCTCTGGAGGTCTGAGGAAAAACAAAAATGTCAGCAGCTGTACCACAAATCAGAAATTTCATCTGCATTTAAAATTTAATTTAAAATAATCTAACCTTGTATTATTTTAAATGCCAGCAAGCTTGATATTTCTTTTTACATTAACTTGAGCTTACTTGAGAAAATGATAGACGGATATAAATATGCCTTACTCTGTGACTTTTAATGACTTTATGTTTCAGTTCCTATAAAGAGAATTGTATAAAACAGTAGGAGAGTGTCTTCCCTCTCTAAATCTCTCCTTGCTCCTCAAAGTACAGGACTACAGCTTTTTTTTCCCTCTTTTGTCCCTCTTATTCCCAATTTATCTCTGTTTTGCCTTTTCTTCTGGTTTTTGCCTTTTTTCTGGTTTCTGCACGGCCTCTCATGGTTGCACTTCCCAAGTTGGCAACTTGCTGTGAGCCCTTTCTCTGCAGGCCCTTGCCATCTATTTCGGCCTCTCTTCTAGTGGGAATAGTGGAAATGAGGAAGTTTTGTAGCAAGGAGCAGCCTCTCGTATGGTTCTTGTGGGTGACCAGTAATGTTTTTTTATTTGTGTTGCTATAAACCTAAGGCTATCATTGTATTTAAAGACGGCTTTTACCCAAAGGAGAATTGCAGTGCTCATAAGGTTCAACTGGGTCCTGATTGAAGGGAAATTATTATCTGGAGGCTCTAAGGAAATGACAGATGTGACATTACTGCTGTCCTTACTTGTGCAGTGTAATTTTGGTGTATTTGGCCCCTGACCTTTGTCATTACCGGTTGATGTTGGATTTATCTGTGCCAGCTGCCCCGGCTGCAGTTCTCGGCTGCTCAGAAATCTCACGAGAAGCTTTGTCCCTTCCCTACCCAGGTCTGAAAGGTCAGGGACAACTAACGTACTTAAGGTAATATTCACCATATGTTATAGAACTGAATCTTTAATTCTTTCATCTGTTATTAGTACAGGGTTTAGTGATGAGGTTGGATATAGTCTTAGCACAGATAATCCTGCGTAGTCGAATGTGGAACGAACCTGTGTGAGTTATGTCAGGCTTGCAATTCCAGTATGTGGGGTTTTTGGTTTGTTTTCAAGAATTAAGTGTTCACAGTTTTCATCTTGTTTTCACAACCATGAGCTCTAAAAATTTGAAGGCTGTAACTTGCACAGATGATGTCTAGAAATAAGACTCTAAGAAATTGAAATGTGAAGTCAAATATTTTTACATGGGATGGGAGCTATTCTGTTTTTTGATTTACAGATTTAATTACAGAAATAGGCAGATTTGTGTCTTTTCAAGTAAATTTTAGCCTCATCATATACTATTCTTTAGGTCAATGCTTCATGATGGTTTTGTGATTTTTTTTTTCCTCAGAAGTAAGGTACACAAATACTTATAATGTTATCTGTGTTGATATATATATTTCAACACACAAATACTTGTAGTATTATCTATGTTTATATACATAAAAATATATTCAGTTCTAGAATATAAAAGCATTGTTAAGGAACTCAAGAAACATTTATAATAAAATCTGAAAATTGTTACTACTGCTATGATTTATGAAACATATTGCAAATACTAAACCCTTTAAGTAATTTAGGCACATTTCTGTCTGCTTCTTACTGATTTTGAGGTGACTTAGTGCAGAAACACGCCTTCTTTATAGAAGGAGGGTCACTTACATGGGATATTGGATCATTAACAATCAAGGGCTCCAGAGTGCGCCGGGGTGGATGGCATTATTTTTCAAGTGCCCTGTTGCTGTTACCTGTTCCCTTGTGCGCAAGCATTGCTACTGGAGGGCATCGCAAATCCAGGGTCTGACAGAGTAAACATGATCAGGGTGACCACAAAGCCTGGGTGGACAAAAAGGTCTTCTGCAGGGGTTAGTTTTCTCCCCGTGCATTTCCTCCCCTTGCGTGTGCAGCAGTCAATTTAATGGCCTTTTAGGAAGGGCTAATGTTGCTTTCTCCAGCAACTATGTTGTTATAAATATATGTAACTTCCTGAAGACACTAAAATGTGTGTATAGATACCTGCTTCTCCATCTCAATTGGTAGTTTACATATATATGTGTGTATGTGTGTGTATCTAAAAGAATAAATTCATTATAATTGAAAATCAGATACTGTTTATCTGAACCAAAGAATTACCTCTAAGAACATCAGGTCTATCGATACTTTCTAAAATGTCTGTGTATTTGACTAACTTAACTGTAGTGAGATTTAATTAATTTGATTTATCTGGTGATTTGGGATCTTAAAATTTATTCATGAGACAGGGAAAACATCTTCATAAGTATTATAAAGAGCCAGGTATATGATATTGTCAAGTCAATACTCATCATGTTGACAATGGTTTCACAGATTTTTTTTTTAATTCATTTTCCTATGGATGAACTTGACTCAGAATTTATTGGTTATTTTTTAATGAGATAGGAAGTTTCTAGAGTGTAATGTTAAATGTAGGGGCAGAATTTAGTTGACCAGTGAAGGAATCGTCTGTTAAATATGTCAGTGTAATGAAAATAAAAGTAAATTCTACCCGCAAGTCTCCAGCAGTTACACTAGCTGTACTTCATTTGAATAAACTCAATACAAATTTTCTGAATATTAAAAATATTGTATTTACTGCTATGAAACTACTGTTTAGCTGGCAAAATGCTCTTTTCTGAAATCTAGCAGGAAACGTTTCTATAGGGAAGTTGAAATAATGATTTTTAGAGTTTTCCTCTCCAACATCATTGTTTGGTGTTTTGTTGTAGTAGATTTTCATAAGGAGCATAGGAAAGCAGTGGAGTAGAGGTAATAGCATTTGAATTTTGCTAATGGATTTTGCTAATGGATTTTGTGCCATGATTCAGTAAATCTTAATTGAAAGTTGTATTTAAAGTGAACGGAAGAAATGCTGGTAGGATAACTGAATACTTGTAGAGGAAAAGTGACCTCCCTAACAAGGGAGGTACAAGGTTGGAAGGAAAGCAAGTGTCTTCAGAAGATCCAGGGTACCTGTCCTGGGTGTCTTAGGGCTAGTGTTGTCCGTGGGGACCCTGCAAGGACCCTCCAGGAGGAGGATGCTCAGCTCTCCTGTGCAGTGTTGTTTGCAGGAGTGAAAATAACGTAAAAGATCCAGGCGCATTAGAACTGCTGCTGTAACTCATGGTTGCCTTCATCATGGGGAAAATGAACACTAAGGCAGCCGAGAGGAAATGGCTGTGAAGAAACAGGGCTGAGAGACCTTGAGGTGGCTGTGCAATTAGCATCTAATTTGTTTTCCACTGTGCTAGAGCCCCAGAAGTATTACCATAAGTAGCATATACAAAGTCATCTCAATTTGGGATAGAACAGTAAGAGACCCTTTCAATAAAGCTCATGAAATAATAAACTCCACATACTACATTACTGATAAGTCTGATCGATTATAACCTGCTTACAGAAAAGCAAAGTAAATAATAAGGGAGTTAGAGTCAGGCTTATAGGACAGTGATGTTAGAGGAATGTTATGGGAAATAGCAGTTTCGTTCAACATTTTAAGGGATATATTATTCATTTCTGGAATTACATTGCAACAGAATTGCTAACCTCATGGTTGCAGGATGAAGATGCCGAAGGCCGTATTTTTAAAGTGCTTAAGTACTTGAAGCAGACAGTGAGACTCTTGGATGTGTGTGAGCTGAGATGCACGAGATATGGTATTTTCACATAGTACTTAGAAGCAGATTGCAGGTACCCACCTTTGTGGCTTTCCCTCTCTGATTTAAAAGTGAGGCCGGATATGTTTAATGTTAAGTATCCGGGCAGCTTGCTTTCCCCTCAGCAAAAGTAGGCGAGGAGAGCCCGCAGTGAAGGCAGCTTAGATGGTATGTACGTGTGTGCAGAGCGTAGCAGGAGTGTGCAGCGTGTGCCTGGTCATCGTGCTGGGAAATAGGATTCCTCAGAGCATCTGCAAGCCATATTTAGTCCTCAGGGAAGGGAAACAAGCAAGCTGTTAGGCTTAATGTTATTAGATACCCCAAAATTTTAAATAAGTATGTTACAGGGGCAGTTAAAAGAAAATGCAACACTGGTGATCATCACCCTTGCCCTCATGCCAATGCTTTTAAAAGCAGCCTTAACCTGTGTTGGTTCCATTTCTAGTAACTTGATAGATGTTGTATCGTCATTTCACTTGGAATCCAACTTGGGTGTTTTTGGGTGTCTGGATTGGTCACATTCCACGTCTGATGCGCAGCATCATGCCTGGTGATGCTGTATTGAGTATGTTCGTTCTAGTCTTACAGTAGTAAAAGAAGGAATGTAGAATCACGGGAGATGCTGCTCGTGTGGATTGTAAGCTGTTTAGGTAAGTGCAAACAGCATACAAGTTCTAGAAACAGTAGAAATACAACCATAAGGTCTATTCATCATGGGAAAATGCAGGCTAACATGACTGAAAGCAATGATGATGAATATGACCATAGCCCTTTTAGCAGCCGTCCAAACAAGCTCCAACTGGGTGATTTCAGGAGCAATTGAAAATGGTGTTTAAAACAAGCGCTTCAACACAGATGAAGGTGGTATTGGAGCTGTTTGGGTAATGCTTGTGTCAGATAGGAAGGAGCCTTTGTGAGCGTGGATGGCACCAATCTTGAGGGCTTTGATACAAACAAAAACCGTTTCTCGTGGTGTATGTGGTTGTAACAAGGGGATAAAAAGTGTATGTAAACTGAAGTATATCCACAGAAGCAAACAAATTTGCTCTCTTGTTCTGTTTCTGCTTCATAATTGAGGAGATGGTACCATTTTCTCAATGAGTTCTTCTGAAAAGTTTTTTAAAAAATCCACACACACAGAAGAACTGTAGGGGGGAACTATCAAAAAAAATATGAAAATATACTGATGTATAGAAATTTCTCACATGAGACACAAATAGGCATGGGTTTGCCCTTCTCTGTTTGCTAAAGTGATGCGTAAAGCTGTTGGATTAAACAGGAAGCAGAACGTTTCATAGAAAGCATTTCAGACCCAGCTATTGCTGAAATCCTTCTTCAAACGATGTTATTTTGTATAAAACAGAACAGTGGAAAAGCAGAGGCAGCCTTCATCAGACTTTATCAGAAAAAGGAATGAAGCTAAATAAGCCTTCTGTTCATACTGGTAATGAATGAACATGCTTTCCCTGGGCTTTGAATTTAGATTAAAAAAGATACTGACAATGTAGAAGAAAATAACATACAAAACATGAGAAATCAACTGCCCAGCTGTGTTTTAGATTGTGTCTTGCAGACTTAAATAGGGGTTGAATACAGGTTGCAAAATTAACACTCCAGGCCTGACCTTTCTTCTTTCATCCGATGTTTTTCTGTCTCTCTGGCAGGTGCCACTGATGTTCGGCTGCCATATTACTCTTAACTAAAATAACAAAGCATTTAATCTCGCAGCACCTCTATTCCTTTTTCCTCCTGTCTTTAAAAGGTTGTTTCTTGCTCACATCAGCAAGCTGGCAGCTCTTTTGGACTCTTCATTTCTGCCCATTTTGTCCGAATCTCGCAACATTTGCCTCAACAAAATGCCTGACAGCTGACTGTGGTGTTTCATCCTCCCAGTCAGCTTCCCTGACTGGAGCACCATTCTTTGCTTCGGCTTCTCCTCAGCCTCTCATAAATACAGCAAATTATTTATCTGGCCTGGCGATCTGTTAATGTTATCTCACCTCTGCAGGTGGGATGGGGTCTGATACCGGATTCAGCTCCCTCAGCTCTGGGTTGTTCCTTCAACTCATTTATTTTCTTTGAGCCTGCCCCTCATCTTCTCTCAGGATGCCTTTTTGTTAGTTTTTTGGGCTGTTTGTCCTGAAACTTTGTCGGTTACTTTGTTCTTTTTGAGCTCTCCAGTTCTAGTGACAGCTCTTTTTTGGTGTTTAGAAAAGGATGCTCAAAACACGCGGATTTACGGGCAGATTTAGGGACAGAGGGGTAGTCTGGACAACTTTGTCCTCTGATGCTTTTGTCTATGTGAGATGCAGAGTCCAAGAAGGGAGGATGTTGCCTGATGATCCAAATATGCTGTTGACGATAACTGGAGGTGTTTGGGGAGAGCAAACCAAGTCCCGAGCATTGGCTTGTCATATCTCATGGCTATGTCAAAGCAGGTGAAAAAGTTTGGTCCTTTTGGGGTTTTGTATAACCATTAGCACCTTAAAAAAACAAATAGATCAATCTAAATGTATTATTTGCAGATTATCAAAATGAAAGATGTA
Organism: Rhynchotus rufescens; assembly: GCA_032273925.1. Taxonomy (NCBI): domain Eukaryota; kingdom Metazoa; phylum Chordata; class Aves; order Tinamiformes; family Tinamidae; genus Rhynchotus; species Rhynchotus rufescens. The sequence goes on from JAVCKT010021240.1 coordinate 67,035, forward strand.
AAATTGCTGAAAATCAAACCAAGATAATTCAGATTAATTTCAGGATTTTGCAGGGAAAGCAAGGGAGTGGAAGCAGGCTGTGCTTGGATGTCATTCAAAAACCGGCTTTAATCCCATGGTTTGATCCAATGTGTAAAGACAAACTTGCTGAAATCAACAATTCTGGATCCTCATTGATCCTGGTATATTTTTTATTAAAAAAGAAGAAAGAAGTAGGTTTCAATAACTGTAAGTTAAAGATACAGTTTTCTCTGTAGGAATTTTGATTCCTAGATGAGGAGACAGGGATGGGATGAGTTGGGCTGAAGCAGGTGGGGCAGCCCAAGGGTGGCAGCTGCCAAGGAAGGCAGAGCCAATCTGGACATGGACAACAGTCCTGGTGGGTTTTAGTTTCTTTGGGGGTTTGGATCACATATGTGCACATTACCTGTCATCTTCAGCTTCAAGCCCAAGGGGACTTAAACAATATTTTAGGTAGCCTACTAGGCATTTCATTTTCGATAAAAGAAACCAATTATGCTAAAAATTAATAATTAAAAATTATAAATAGAATAAAGAAGAAAACATGAATATTATATCCTACGGCTGAATTTTTCAGCATGGTGTGCAGGGAATTAGGTGCCAAAATCCCATTTATGTTAATGGATCTTGCGTGTCTAATTCCTCATACACTACAGTGCAGATTTACCCCCTGGTGTCTTTGATGGTAGAGAGGACCAGCACAGAGGGGAAGAGGAGTAAGTGATTTATTTGATGATCTGTCAATCATACTGGCAACCAGAGAAAAATGTAAAGCTGATTTTAACCTCTATAGAAACAACTAGTTAGGCCATATGCTTTTTTTCTCTTGCCAGATGTCATCATTCATCAATTTCTCATTAAGAAAACAGCAAAATTTAGGGGGGAAAAAAAAAGAAGAAAGTTGTTGGGTTTTTTTTTTTTTTTTTTGAGGAATAAAGTGGGAACTTGGGAGCAAGCGAAGAAAATCAAACTATATGTTATTTTATATTGGGTTTTTTTGGAAGGCAATTTTCATAAAGACAATGCTTCTGTGATCTTTAAACTTTGCAATTGAAAGTTCAGACCACAGTGCTTATATCTGTCATCATTTAGTTTTGGGCAAAGTTTTTGCACATTTACTGTATTTACTCATTAGTTGCCTGCAGTATAATTTTTCCAAGTTCATTCTCATAATCTTCAATAATGTTAAGTAATCTGGCTGTTCGTTGTACCATATTAAGTTGTTATTTCCTTGTGGTTTCTCACATGCGGAGGTCACACATCTGCTGAAGCTCATTCAACTTGTATGAGCTACAGGAGTCTTTTGGCTGCCTTTGTGCTTTGAATATTCAACTCAAATGCTGAGAGGTAACAAAATTGTCAAAATGAGAGTAGAATTGTGTTTGTTTTTGTTTTGTTCAAGGCTATTGAAGAGTCTATGTGCAAAAAGAGCTTTTTACCTAAATAAGTTATCATTTTTGTTACTAACATGGTTAAATTTAAATACCGTTAAATACTGCTTTTTTGTTGATGTTTTTTAAAATAAGGTTAGAAGCATCCAGGAGAGCCACAGGACGTCATTTTCCAAATGTAACATACCCTTTTTTTCCTTGTACAAATAACATCAACATGTTGTAAGTGTTTGGTAGGCTGCCGTTAAACATCTGTTTTGTTATTAATATTTTATTGCCCTGTGTTTTCCAAGATATTTTGACACTTGCTATTATTTCAAATGCAGCTTTTCTTGGAGTTTTTAATGGTTTGTGTATATCTCAAGACAGTTTCAAGATCTTGAAGCTGTCACAACATGTTAAGTAGGCAAATCAGCTAACAGTAGTTTCAAGAAAGATAATTTTCTTTGCATAACTTCAATCTGCATCATTTTGCATGACTTATTAAAAGGAACTGACTCATTGACAAACAAGGCATATAGCTTACAGAATGGGGGCTGTTCCCAAGGAAATGACTTCCAATAGCTAAGCTTGCATCGAAATTGTGGATTTCTGTTCATTGACAGCCGGTCCAAAACTCGCAGAGGCTGCGTCTGGTTGAGGCTTTTGTGGGGAGCTTTCCACGGGTGTTTTGCAGTGCTGCTACGTGTAAAACATTTAACTTTACAGCTGTCAGACCTGCTCTATTCACCCTCACCCACTAGTTCCAATCTGAGTTTCTAAAGGTCGTGTGTGGGACTGGAATTGTTTTAACATCTTAATTTTCTTTTTTTCATTTGCTCCTTTCCTTCCTGGACTGCCTGGGACGTTGAAGGTCAGAGTAACAGCAGAAATAGAGTCAGGTCTCCGTGTCCGTGTGCCAGATATTGCACGTCTGATCCTTAATGTGTGTCCTCATTGCCCTGCCTTCCTGTGGACTCATTGCCCGAGGTTGCACCCTTCCCTCCTGCTCTCCTTGCAAGATGTGAGTCACAGCCTGGGAAAGCTTCATCCCGGGTCTCTCCTTGCCAGAGACTGCCGATTGCTCTGAATTCAGCGCAGTGATTGTTTTTGATATGAGCTACTGTCACTAGGCAGGATGCCGGGCTCTGTTTGCCTAGGAGCTCGTGCTAGACAAACCAGCTCTGCTAGAGGTGGAGGGATTAAGGTTTACCTGCCAAAGCAGGCCTCTCTTGTTGCCTTTTCCTGAAACAACCGAGTAACCTGCTGCAAACGGACGGCTCTGGGCTTGCTGGGATGCAAGGGAGCTGGAAGGGGCTTCCCGGCGCGGGCCGCACTGGCCGCTCCGAGGGGAGCTGGCTCCTCTCGCCACTCCGCAGCAGATGGTGCCTGTTTTGAACATTCCGGGAAGCTTTAGGAGCAAGGCTCCTAATTCTGTTTTGGAGAGTTTTCATGAAAAGCAAGGGAAAAGATGCTCGTGAGCTTTATAAGCAATTAAGAAGCTAGAGGACAGTGCTGAATCTTTGTCCTTCCGCAGGTAAACTCCGTGTTAACTTCAAAGAGAAAGCACCAAAGCGAAGGCTTTAAGATCCAACTTTCAGCAAAAAGGTTTTGATATTTAAATCTCTTCGTGTAACCGTTACTTTGCCTAGTAAAAAGAAGCAACAGCTCTTCTCACAAAATAAGATTTATCAGAATGACTTTGAAGTTGAAAAAAGGCAAACAAATACATTTGACTGTTGAAGCAGTTGAGCAGATAATGGGGTTTAAGCTGCCTATATGATGACACTTGTGACTAAAGAGATGGGATCTTTTTCATCTGTGTGTGTGTGTATATATATGTATATAAAAAGTAAGCACATGTGTGGAGGGCAGGCTTCAGATCCCCCCTCAGAGCTGCCGTCGTTGGCCCTGTGTGGTGAGGAGCATCTCGGCAGAGCTGCTGCTTCTGGGGTCACCTCTTGAAGATGCATGGAGGGGAGTGCTGGTAAACACGGATATCAATTATATTATCAATATTAGCTGATCAAACCCAGTGATGGCTCCTGTAGCCGCTGGCAGTGGGAGCTGTAAAGCCCACGAGGTTGTGTGAAATAGGAGCTCCTGGAAGTCCATGGAACTTCTCCTGAATGCTCGTCCCAAAGGTCATGCTTAGTATTATGTTCACATCCGACTTCATACTGCTTTAGGAATGGAGCTTTGTACTGGGGGCACAAATATGTCCTTTTGGCAGAGCACTTACTCAAGATCTATGCATATTCCTCACGGTACTTAGCTTTAAATCCCATCTTGTACAGTGAAAGCACAGGGAGGAAGGCAGGAGCACTTCATATTTCCTATATTATCTCAGGCAAATAAATGACTGCTTTACACTGTGTGGTGTTTAGGCAGTGTGACTCTCCCTGCGTTTTCTAAGTTGTTGGGGTTTGGGGTTTTGTTTTGTTTTCCTCTCTGTGATTTAAAGGAGCTGCTCAAGTGCAGAGTCCTACATCTGTCCTCAGCCCTGTTAGGTGAGCTTGGTGTCCTGGTCAGCTGGGAGCAGTGCTGAGGATGCACTATGGCCTTTTTGAAACCGGGGGATGAATTAGGGACCGCTTGTAAAATTTGTGTTATGTTCAATTTATGTTCATTATAAACCAGATTTCTTAATTTTCTCAAAGGGAATGTTTGTGGTGCAAATACCGGTGAAAGTTGTTTTGGACATTTGGGGCTTTCTTCATAAATGTTTAGTAGATCTGTGAGTCTTGCCTTGAATCTATTCTGTAAAGTATTTTACTGAGAAATCCATTTTGTTACCAAAAAATCATGTTTGTTCCACTTAAACAATTCTGATAACAGCTAGAAAAGCAGTAAAGGGTGCTGCGAGAGCTTTATGAGAACTGGAAATCGGTCCAGTTTAAAGCAAATGAACTGGGTAAAAAACGTATTTTGCTGAAGTATTTTTATATTTTCCAACCGAAAACATTTTAAAGCATTTCCAACAGAATAACAATAATTTGCAATAATTTCTTATCACGATGCTGTCTTACTTGGTCTTTATTGAAGGGGTCTGTCCAGCAATGTGCTGAGCTCAGTCGTCAACCCCGAAAAGCATTTAAGCAAGTGCTTAGCCGAGGACATAATCTTGTTGACGTAACTGAGCCTGCAGATGTGCTTAAACTTGTACACAAATATTTCACTGGATGGAAGCTCACACAGATGATAAACCTGAGCTGAAGTCTAAACGGAAGTCGGTGTAGTTCCGTCAAATTGAAAAATGTAAATTGATTTTTAAGTAACTTAACCATTTCTAGGGTAAAATATTTGTCTTTTACAGGTGTTTGTTTTTTGCAGTGTCTCGCAAGGACAGGTTGTATGCCTACAGTCTTGATCTTTGAGCATTTTCTGAATCGATTTGTTGTTTAATTGCTGGAGACAAAAGAGAGGAAATGGGAAGAAATACAGTTTACTTAAAAGGAATGAGGCACCCATGGAAATATTTATTAGGCTTTTAATAAACAATTTATGGAAAAGGCAAGTTGGCTCAGTGGAGGCATGGTGCAGTCTATTAGCCTCCCTGTTCAGACTCCCTGAGTCTGGCCCAGCATCGATGTTCAGGTCGGTGCTTCGTTCTGGCGTTGACAGGGGAGCATTGGGGTTGGGAATTAGTTCCCTTGCCCCTCACAAGGGAGAGGTGGGGGAAGAAGTTCCTAGTGTCTGTTAAGAAAACTCATTAAATAACTGCTGAAGTTTGGTAGGTTGCCAATTGATTTCAAGAACAAAGAAAACTTTGCCCTCTTCATTAGATGTTTGTAGACAGTCCATCTAGACTGGGTTTTCCGAAATGTCTAAGTAAATTGCCTAATTGCGAACCAGTTAGAGAATTACAAACAACAGAATACAGAAAGCAAACCGTGGAGCACCAACAGCAGTGTTGTTGTTGCTTTTGGGGGAATTAGCTGTGCAGAGCAGACACACCACACAGCTGTACACAGCAGTCTGTGTGACAAAGAGCAGGGGACTTCAAGTCCTAGAATGTCATTTTGGTGTCCCATTGATTCCACATAGTTGTTGTGCCCCACACCTAGCAATGCCTGGTCTTTACGCAGAGATTAAAGCAGAATCAATACAAAGCAAATAGAATAGCCATTTTCATCTTTTATCCCCAGTCTATTTTGTTCTGCACAATTTTCAATGAATCCTTTCTGAAATTATGTTCTTGAAAGGTGCAGAGATTTCTGCTCGCGTGTTCTGCTCTGAAGTTCATTGTTCTTGGGAGGTGGGAGATTCAAAGTACTCTAAAGGAAAGTGCCACACCACGAGTTGTAGGCAAGGATGATTAACTGGACTTGTTTTCTTCTAAGGTATTTTAGCAAGAGATGCTGGGACAGGGTGGATGGGTCTCCTGTTACTGGTGACTCTTGATCACCTTTGACCAAACACAGATGTTTTTGCTGTCCTTCAGGACAGCTTTGTGATGTGAGCAAAATGTGGGTTTTAACAAGGCACTTTTGGTGAGAAAACCAAATGCCAAGAAGGATGAAGATTGTGCTCTAATAAAGGACAGGAATTTCTCTTGGTCTGTTGATGAGCTGGTAGGTGGTCACTGCACCCCAAGCTGAGGGTCATGACCACAGAGCCCTTCAAAGGGGCAAGCAAGTTGAGCAGCAGTTACCAGCAATTTATCCCTGCGTGGGTCAGCAGCAGGTTTCACCCCTTAAGGAGGGGGCAGAAAGCGTAGGGAAGGAGTAGACTCTGCTTGTTGCCCTTTGCAGGCAGCTTATTCTAGAGAGGGTGGCCCTGAGCACTGGCAGGGTGTGCAGACCCCCCGTGCGGCGCCTGGGGCTGCTGCAGGCTGGGGTGTGAGGGCAGCCCGGCCCCTTCTGCACCACCCACACTGCGAAGGGACCCGGCCGAGGGGACGAGCATCATTCCACACCGCGTTATGGGGACGTGACGGAGTCAGGGCCGGGCTGGGCTCGGAGCTAGCCCTGGGCTCGGAGCAGCCCAGCGGCTGCGGGCGGAGAGCAGGAATCCCCCGCGGAGGAGGGAGCTCCCCAGCTAAACCCTAAGCTACAGGAATAAAGCGACAAAGCTGCTTTGGGTGAATGTTAAAAATAAATAAATGAATCTTCGTTTCTAATTCGCGTGAGGGATTAAAAAAGGAAAAAAAAATTCTGAAAGATGAGGCATTGATGTAATTTTATATCTTGGATTATAAAATAAAATACACAAGAGTAATTCATCTAAAATTTGCTTACATAAGGTGATTCGGTTCTGTGTAATCCTTTCCAACACACGTAATTGTAACACTGGAAATATAATACTCTCAAGGCTAAGGTATTCCAGTTAGCATTCAGAGCTCTAATATATGTTCCGTAACACGTTGGCCTGAGAAGTGGTTGGGCTTTTCCTGCTTGCACCTGCAAGGCTCTTGGGCCTTGGCGTGCATAAGAAAAGGAGAGATTTAAATGGACCTGCACCAAAGCCCAAGTGTGTGTTTGCATTGACCCTTGAAGGACAGTATGAAAAAATGTTCTTCCTTTAACGACTGTTTTTTTTAATCCTAGATTAGCTTTTCTATAACTCATCCTGAACGCTGTATAAACCTGAGGGTAAAATGCAGATTCTCTTTTATTATTTTGCGGAACGTGTTTGCACAATGTAAGTAATGGTACCCAGAAGGAAAAACAGGGGCATTTAATTATATAATTTTACTTATTTTTTCCTTTCCTACTTTGGTTCTATTCATTTGTAGCTTGTATAAACAATCAAGCAGGGTTTTTTAAATGCAGTTGGTTTGACACTTTGGATTTTATTGAGACTACTAATTTTGAGACTTCTTAGTCATTTAAGACTAAGTTTCATGATTTCCCTTTATCCTCATCCCAGCTGGGCACCATAAGCAGTTAATATATGTATATACAAATTTTACATAATATACACATTATTCTACAAACAATTATTGTATGTACGTAGATATGTGCTCTAAGTAAGCAGGTGTGTACGTGGTAATGTGCAAGATTTCTATTTTCTGTATTAGCAGCAGAGCCAAGGGCTGCCTCGTATGGCCGAGG